>SEYY01022904.1:35000-42500 GCA_009176605.1 Armadillidium nasatum | reverse complement strand
GGTAAAAAAGGGAAGAAGAAAAAAAAAAAAAAAGGTAAATAAACGGATAAATAAAAACTCGTAAAGAAAACCACACCCTAATACACTCACTCACACACACACACACACATATATATATATATATATATAATATATATATATATATATATATATATTATATATATATATATATATATATATATATATATATATATATATATATATATATATATATATATATAAATATTGTTCTTGTATTTTTATTTTATTTTTTTTTCATAAAGTTTTTTTTTAAGCTTAATATGTAGGTGCAGTGTTTTCTTTTTTATATTGAATTAGATTTCACTTTTAATATTAATTTAGTTTACTGCGAGTGCTCCAACGTTCATATGCGTATGTATGTGTGTGTCGCTCCTTTAAATCTCCAGATTGAAAGGTCTTGAGAGTGGGCGTAGACGGGGACTTTATATTAACTTTGCCAACGTCCGTGGCCTCCTTAGTAATCTCGAAACAGTTGAGTATCACCTCTTAATTCAAGTCTTAACCTTTTGCTTCTGTCCGAGATCCAACTGGACAGGGATTCGTTCACTAACTACTAAACCTACAACTACAACATATTTCACAATTTAAGACCAAATGGTGGATTCTGTGCCTATATTAACGTTAACACTACTGTGACACGTCTCGTAAATTTTGAATCCCCTAATTTCAATGATCATGTCTTAAAATTTGTCTTCCTACTACTACTATCTTGTGTTTCTGGTACTGTTCTCCTAATGTAACAGATTTTCCGGGACTTTTCAAACAACTTACTACTTCTCAGGAAACTGTTACTTCTCATCCAAATGGGGATTTCAATGCATACACCACTGAGTAACTGGCTCCTCTCATACTGATTCAGGTGGGAATGAGGCCAAATAATTCAGTATTCTCAACGATCTTGAACAAATGATTAGAGAACCCAAACATATTCCAGATCTTCTTAACCACCACTTGAACACACTTCACCACAACTCCTAGATGGGAATACATCAATATCCCATAGTTTTATAGCTCTTAGTTATAATGCTTTTTCTCCAACTGTTCAACCATGCCCTAAACGTTACTTTCTGGCACTTCAATCGGGCTAATTGGGAGGTAATGCGTTTCTTCTTTGCTAACTACCATTGGAATGAATCCCTCTATGGCTCGGGGATATTATTCGACGGACTAAAAGTACTTTCACTAAAAGGAAGTGCGCTAACCTTGATTCTTCTACTCTCAAAAATTTCTGGTCTCTTCCCAAAAATATCTCTAATAACTTCTATTAATATGCTTTTCATCCTCTAATTCGCTCTGACGGTTCTGTAGCTATTACACCTTCTGAAAAGGCACTTTGCCAACTCTTCGACCCCCTTTTTCATATAATTCCACCCTGGACGATTCTGACATCCCTCCTCCTACTTCTTCTCCTCTCAGGTGTCCTATGTCACTAACTGTGATTACTTATGATCGGGAGCATAGGATCCTAAAATCTCTGAACACCAGGAAGGCTAGTGGCCTGGATGACATTCCTCCCCGTGTTCTGGGGAAGTGCGCTTCTGAGTTGGCGTCTGTCCTCATTCGACTCTAGTTTCATTGCTTTAATACTAATACTTTTCCTCAGTTCTGGAAGGGGGCATATGTTCAGTAGATTCCGAAGAAAGGTAGTCGCTTTAACCCTTTTAACTATCATAAAGAGCTCTTACTCGTGTTCTGTCTAAAATTTTTGAAACTCTCCTCAACTCTCATTTCCTGGATCATCTGGAGTCTCATTCACTTCTCTCAGATCATCAGTATGGCTTTAGTTGCTCCAGGTCAACTAGTGACATACTTTCCTATCTCATGCACTGATGTATGGTCTTCTACCCTTAGACTTACCTTGACATATCCAAGACTTATTCTCTAGACTTCCTTCCTTTGGGTTTCGTCCTATTTGCAAACTCATGTCTAGTTTTCTCACAGATCGCTTCATATCGGCACTCTTAGATGGAGAGGCCTCTTCTTCCTTTCCAATCAATTGTGGTATTCCTCAGGGAATAATACTTTTCATTTTCAACTGCACTTCTAACTCCGTTCTCCATTCTTCAACTCACCTCAAATCTGATCAATATTTTGCTTCTAGAATTGCTTCTCGTCTTCAACTTTCCATTTCCATTCTTGCCGACCTGGATTAGATTTCCCGGTGCAAGCATTGCACCCTTGTGAAAATCAATTCTTTAAAAACAACTTCTAAGAAGCTGTGAATACTTTTCAGGTTGTATTTTTTTTTCCTTCTGAACAAATAATCCAGTTATATAAGGGCCTTATGTTCCCTTGTATAGAGTACTGTTCTCACATTTTGGGGGGTGAAGTTCTTTGGTTACTCCACTCTTTTGGATAGGGTTGAAGTCTAAAGCCTAAAACTAATTAACTGTCCCATACTTTCAACCTATCTCTGTGACGTGACGTTGGCGCATTATCTCCCTTCTATACGTACTACAATGGAAAATGTTCGAGGAAATTAGCCTCTCGGATTCCACTATCATTGCGTCGTCTTCTCCGTACAATGGTTCCCAGCTTTCGCACAAATTTTGTGTGAATAATAGAAACCCCAGACTTCCTCGCTGTAGCTCCTCCTTCTTTCCAGCCATTTCTCTTCTGTGGAACTTTCTACATCATCTGTTTTTTCTTCCTGCATTTAATCTTCCTCTATTCAAGGTTTCTGTCTGTGTCCACCTGAGAGATTTGCTTTAAATTCGGGCTTTAATGCTTCCCCCCCCCCCTTTTTTTTTCTTGCTTTATTTATTCTTCCTCCTTGAAAATGGCTTTGCCAATGAGTGGTAGCAAACTGTAATATATATATATATATATATATATATATATATATATATATATATATATATATATATATATATATATATATATATATATATATATATTATATATATATATATATATATATATATAATAGAGATCGGTTTGTTCCTCGGGAACCTTATTTTTAGCAAAAATAGGATTGCAAACAATGCGTAGAAAGGCATACTTGAAAGTTATTAAAAGTTAACATTTATTGACAAAACAATATATTGTTACTATTTATAGGTAACAAATTTATTGTTAATTTGACGTTTCGGGACAACTAGGCCCATTTTCATAAATAATTAATCTGTGAACAGAAAATAAAAGATATTGTTATCAGATATGAAGTAAATTAATAAAATAAAATGAAAATAGTTATGAACATAATATAATAAGGCACATATAAAATACACTAAGAGTAAACAGATTTATGTTAGACACAAACATTAGTTAGTACAATGATACACTTAAGTTGAAAGGCGGATAATGAAATAATACATATGAGTAGATTATGATTTAGTTGGTTGGATGAATGATGTAATAGAATGGAGTATGGGTATGGAGTGGGGTTGGAGGGGAGGAGTCATGAGATGAGGAAGAGGTATGGAGGAAAGAGTCACATTAAGTTGGGGTTGGAGTTTTTTAATGTAAAGTGATTCAAGGATTTTTCTATCGGATTCAGAGGGTGCAGATTTTAAAATGGTAAAGTCGGAAAAACGGAAAGGGTGATTATATGTTTGTGATGTTCACGGATGGAGGAGTGTTCAGGTGCTGAGGAAGGGAAGATTAGTGCGGAAGGACGTACCCCTATGCTTGTGGACCCGTAGTTGAAGTTGTAGGCGCGTGTGACCTACGTAGCAGGAACTGCATCCTGCGCACGTAAACTTATATACCACAGAGGGTCGTAGCAAGTCAGGGAGGACGTCCTTGTATGAGAGGAATGAGCCTATAGAGAATGAGTTTATTCCAATAAGGCGTGGATTAATTTGAGGAAAGAAACGTTGGAAAAATAAATGGAGTTCTTTGTTGATAGAAAGGGGTTAGTGAACCTAGGTATGGTGTTTTGAGGTGTATTAGTAGTTTAGGAACTGTCGGTATAGGTAATTGAGGTCGATAGATGCTATAAATGAATTCATGTATGGTAGTGTCTATGAGGTGAGTGGGAAAGAAGTTGAAAGTAAAAAATTCTTTTAGATATGTGAGCTCAAGGTGAAAATACCACCAAGAGGAACAGATGTTATATGCTCTATGTAAATATCCAATGATGGTTGTGTGTTTGAATGTGTAAGAGGTGGAGCTGAGGAAATTTAGGCCAAGGAGGGAAGTAGTTGGTTTTCGATATATTGATGTTGTGACATCATGGTTACACGCTCATCTAATGGCTCATCTCATAAGTAGTTGGTTTTCGATATATAAAACGTTTACCTTTAATTAACAAATTTAACACAGGGAGCTTAAAATTTGCATTTTTTTTTAACTTGAATCTACTTAACTGTCTTTGTTTTACGACTCATAAAGCTATTTAACTTTTTTTCGAACGTTCATTCAACATTTGATGAAGATACATTGACTATCTTAATTGATTCTTACTTTACAAATGCTCCAAGCTTTTTCGCCCATTTTCTCATTAGGTCAAAAAAATATTTCCATCACAATTATAAGGCAATAAAAAAAATTAAAAAAAATAAAAAAATAAAAAAAAACTCGATCCTCATGTTTCCCTCAACCCTTCAACTTTACAAATAAAATTTTATTCTTTGTCATTCAAACTTCACATCCTTTTCAATGATTACAGTACCAAATTTATAAAAAATAATTTTCCAAACTGAACAAGAGAAACACCAAATATCATTGAAAGCCAATTCCTTTATTTTATTTTAAGAGTTTTCTGATCTCGATCTGTAAGGTCACATTTGTCAAGAGGGAACGTTTCAATTTGGAAATCATTCCTCAATGACAAGAGATGAAAACTTTGATTCCAGAAGTCCATATTTTTCAATCTTACGGAATTGCCTACAAAAAAAGCCTGTTCATATATATATATATATATATATATATATATATATATATATATATATATATATATATATATATATATATATATATATATATATATATATATATATATATATATATATATATTATACTCTACACCATATCCCTGCATGATGCAGAGTGGCTGTCGGCTGCAGAAATTATTCATATTCCTGCAGCCGTACATGGGAAGAGAGAAAAACTGGTTTTAAAGGGTTCCCAGCCTCTATAACTAGGCGAAGGATTATTCTTCATTATATATATTATATATTATATATATATATATATATAATATATATATATATATATATATATATATATATATATATATATATATATATATATATATATATATATATATATATATATATATATATACGATAATGTGTATTGTTTTTTAAATTTTATAGCTTCTTTTCTTTAAATTTAATTTGCCTTCATATTTATAATAACAAAAAACAATGATTTGAAACTTGTAAGAACAAAAGGTACAATGGTACATAGAGACTTCATAGAAAATTGAATGGAGTATATTAAAGCATTATAAAAAGCACGCCTCTCACACTGACGTGATAATTGCCACAGCAATAAATCTGAAATTGTTATTTTATTAATATGATAAAAGACTACCAAATGTAGTGTGACCTAAAACAATAACAATATAAAAATAACTGTAAAAAATATTTTTTACTAATTATCACTTTTATGTTCGGCGCCTTATATCTTACGTTTTTTTTTTTTTTTTTAAACTGATTTTTAATTTCTGAAATCTATTCATATGAACCACCAATAGTCTTATATTATTTTTTTTCATTCCGTTATCTTTTTTAAACTTTCACTTCTTCTTCGTTGTTTTAATGAAAAGTATTGTTCTTTGCTGGCGAATCCTACGTTCATTGCGAAGTTATCAAAGTGAGAAAATAGGAAGTGTATCTTTATGTTTTACTGCCAAGCATGACGAATTACACAAATGTCCTCCTACTATTAGTTTGTACCCTAGGGTATATATAGTTTTCAAGGAAAATGCAAGGCTTTTCTAAACACATCATGCCTTCAATGAAATTATCGTAACGCATCACATTACATATGCTTGACTCATCAATAATAAAAAAAGGAAAAAAGGAAAAAAATGATATCGTATCCGATATCTTAAGAAATTCCTTAATGAGGTTCTGGAAATAGAAGCCAGTCTTGTCCATAATCCTTGACAAATTGTTTCATAATCCTAATTTTAATATGCAATGGAAGTAGCAAAGTTTCCTGGAAAAAGAGCATGGCAGGCTGCTTAACAATCTGGGGTAGCTATCAAGTTTTCTCTGTTTTTGTCTTGCTTTCCTGTTCCTGTGCATATAGTGTGTTTTCTTTTGTCCCACTCACAAATGAAACAAGGTAACTTGTATAACCTCTTTGTAGACTGCAAAATTCATTCAACTCTGAATTGACACAAACTAATAAGTATTCTCGGAACCTTTAATTTTCTTAAGTAGATTTCTCATTTTTTGACACGCTTCTGTTTGGACAAAAGGATGAGTAATTGGTATTTAAGAATATGTGTTCTCACTTTGTAATAACATTCAAACCTCTTTCTTCTGTGAACAAATTAATAAACTTCAATAGGAGGAATTGTAATCATTGTTTTGTAATTTCTAGATTAAACTTTCAACATTATTACAATACTCCTCATGCTTTTCCTATAAAAATATAATTCTTTTTCTCGGTTCAGTTCCAGCATAAGGAATTCCTGTAACCAATTAAATTCTCTTCATTTATTATTGGATATATAAAGTTTAATTTGTATCTTAGAGAGACCTAAGGCTCAAGTTGTTTCCTTTAACTTACTTGGACATTATAATACTGAATTTTGTGTTTTTCTGTTACAAAGGTTACATCTTCAAAAGGAGGAATGAAAAAGAGAATTCAATAGCAAATTTTAACGCTAAAAACTGATTGGGGTTTGAGTATTCAAATTCTTCTTCGAGTACAAGTTACTGACTGAAAATTGTAAAATACTTTATGGTAGCTTTATTTTGTGTCGGTCCTTGATAAACTGGACGAGCTAAAACACGAAAATGCCAGAAGAAATTAATGAACTTTCGAATCGTATGAGGTATGTAGAGCCCATTTTAAGTACTCATGACATAAACAAATGGTGTTATAAGTTTTTTTTATTCAAAAATGAAGAAACAACAAAAGAAACAACAGTCATATGGATTACTTATATAATTCTTCAAGAAATTTCAGATTGGCTAGCAATTTTTAAGTTTCAATTATACTTATCTGAGTACAACCAAATTAATATAAGCAGCGATACACAAAACTGTCAGTTGCGCAAAAGCTTTGGAGGGTTGGGGTATATACAGGGTGAGTCGGAAGGAACGGACCAAACTCAAGGAATGGATTTCACACAGGATAATAATGTAAAAAAACTTATTATATTATGTCCGATTTACATTTGTTTTCATTTTATAGCGTGATGACAATTAAACAAAATATCATACATTAATATTTGGGTTATCATAGAATTTAATAAATGTTCGAAAATTCCGCCATTGACCTCTAAACATTTTTGGCTTCGTCTACAAAGGGTTGCTGTTGCTCTCCTGATTGCTTCATGTCTTCCTTTAATAA
>SEYY01022904.1:30000-32500 GCA_009176605.1 Armadillidium nasatum | reverse complement strand
AACTACTTTTACTTATTTTATATTTTAACTCTTTCCCGCATCCTCATCTGATCCTTATAATCATTGAATTTAGGACATCATGAATCTGATGACGTCATAAAGCCTCTCTCACAACATTCTTTGCACATTATCGCTGTAATTGTTTTCTGCTACTTTCATTACTTATTTCCTTACTGGTTTATTGGATAATCCGAGTCATTAGTTTTTGTTAACAGAACCCTCTTTTTACAACTTTTTGAAAAGAACATTTTTCTCTGTGAAGCTCTTTCAAGATTTCCTACCTACATCTCTTGCTTCCGGATCCCAAGTCAAATGTTTTTATACATCGATGTACCCTATTAACCAGTTTAAGAGTGTTTCTTTGAAGAAGCTGGGTCTTTCTTTGCCTGTTGTCTCGTTTTTCATGGGAATCTTTGAAGGTATTGGAATACCAACCCCTTTAAGGGTGTCTGAGCTAATATTTTGCTTACTTTTTTTAGATGCTTTTAGCTTTTATTTTAATTCTTCATGGCTTTCGAGATTTTAATGGCCTTTGTGTTGTAAAGTTTATTTATCAACAAATTCGAAGTTGAATCGCATCTTGATTTTTTTTTTTTTTACTTATTATACTCATCAATTAGATATCATAGATTTTTCATGTTATAAACACGTTAAAAATTGACAAGAATCATTGTTTTTACTCTTTGGCATAGCCGATGCAATCCCCTAACGAGCCTTAACCCATATGGGTCCAGCCGTTACCATTAATTCTCTCTCTCTCTCTCTCTCTCTCTCATAGGTTCTCAATTCACAAAATTACAGGAAATTTTGAGGTTACTTTCCTTAGATAGGCAATTATTAATTCTGTACACTCATCACTATATCGACCAACAAGATCTCGTAACTTTGTAAACTTTCGAGTTTTCCATTTCACTATTCTTCAGAGATAATATTCACCAGTTTAACAAGTGCTTTAGCTATTAAATCATATTCACGTTACATTGTCCTTACATAACCAATGTCATTAACTAACATTACATCCACAAATATTGCTTTTGATACACATACACATACGTGTTTCATTCAGGTACTAGCCTAGATCAAACCTTGCTTAATTTTATTCTTTTTCTTAAAGTGATTTATCCCGTTTTCTTTTCAAGGGATTCTTTAAAATTATTTAACCATTCTCTTTCTGTTGCCAAACTAAATTATTCTACTCAGCAACACATTATTATTATTATTATTATTATTATTATTATTATTATTATTATTATTATTATTATTATTATTATTATTATTATTATTATTATTATTATTATTATTATTATTATTATTATTATTATTATTATTATTATTATTATTATCCAATACTCTTTATTACATCATTAATACGTTATTTTAGCATTACGTAACAGTACATCAGAGATATATTACGTAACATTGCCTATTTCCACTGCGAAGGCTTACATCTTTTTTTCACTACATTTCGTTTATGTCATTACTTAGTGCAGATATAACGAAATTGTGAGACAGTGACATTGTAATTAGAATAACAACTGACAGTGCCATTCATGCATTACGCCATTTCTACGTCACCCTTCCACCATCAGTGTTTGTACATTACACAGCAACCTCCATTTTTACGTCACATTTGTATAACCCAAGCAGAAAAAAAGTATTTTTTTTTTTCACGATATAAAAATTTTATTTGTCAGTTTTTCTTTATAGACAAAAATACATTTCGTTTTTAGCAAAATATTCTCAGAATTCTTAACATGCTTTGCTCTTTTGTCAACATTATGGTCCACTTTACCAATATACCATTCAACCGATCCATTGTTACCAACGATCCTTAGCATTGATAATGACGTCTCTAAAACCATGATGTCAATTCTTCTGTACAGTACTGGAGAGTTTTAAGGTCTGCTGAACATGCCACTCATCTGTAACCATATATCCTCACACATTTTTTTTTACTGCACATGATGCAGCGTTTGTGTTTGTCTGTCTTGTTCTTCGCAACCTATTCATTCTTAATCTAGTTTTATTTTTTAAGTTTTTATTATTTTAAATTTAAATATTTTTTCTTTTTCTTATTTTTTTTATTTTTTAAATTTTCTTTTATAGTATAGTTTAAAAAAAATTTATTTTCATTTTAAATATTAAAAAATAAATTTTTTTTGTACTATTTTTTAAATTTTGTTTTAACATTATTATTATTACTTTTATTTTCTAATTTTAAAAGGTTAAAATTTTTTTTTTGTTTTAGTATACAAAAAATTTCAAAATCTTTCAAACAGTTTTTTTTTAAATAAGGAAAATAGTAAAACATTATTTTATAATATTTATTTAATAATTATTAATTAAATAATCCCTTACATGCACATTTTCGTATCAAATTTGAAAATAAAAAAATAATAAAATAGACATTATTTATCTGAACTCGTAGGTCATGTATTCAATCAAAGAACAATATTCTCCAAATACCTTTTATCCCAATGAATAAAGCATAAAAATATTT
>SEYY01022904.1:25000-27500 GCA_009176605.1 Armadillidium nasatum | reverse complement strand
TCTTTAATATCAAAGTAATTCTCAATAAAAATACATCCTTCATAAAGGTCAGACACTAGATTTAACTTTAAAGTTAGCAATGTCAAAATTCGTTTTACTTTAGGAATTTGTTCAATCAAGACTGGTCGGTCGACTAAACGGACAAAATAAGTATTACTTTCCTCACTGGGTGAAATTCTCAGATCCCAACTGACCTATTCAAGTTTTCCGTGTCCTGAACTGATTGAGAGAGAGAGATAGCACAGCTCTCAACTTGACTCTTGCCCTTTCAAAAGAATTCCGTGAATGTCTCTGAGGACTGCCTCCAGTATTAAAGTTCCATTGAGTCAAGTCATTAATAAAGGAGTGTTTGTTATTCAGAGAAAGAATTGAGTAACCGAATAAGAGTTAGGCCCCAGAAGGAATTAGACAAAAGAAAAGTTTTCATAGAGTCTTTTCTTGCTTGTTTTAGAAAGAAGTGTAAAATCGAAAAGGATCCTTCAAGCATGTGATTCAATTACAATACCTTTATGTCACGATATTAAATATTGTAATAATGACTTGGTCATTATTACAATATTTAATGGAATAAATAAATCATATATTCACTAAGTTTGTGTAGATCTTCCTTCTGAAATCTGTCTTATAATCTTCACAGCTTCATCTCTTCTCTTTTTGGTGTATATTAATTCCAGAATAATCTAATAATAGTTGGCCATGATTTTAATATTTCATCTCCTATTAGAAATTTTACAGCAAACTCAAAATTTTGACAAGAAATTTTTTTTTTTTGTTGTAGAACATTTCCTGAGCAAACTTAGAAGTCATCTCCGCCATTTTTTGTACTAGTAAACCATTGAAATTTTTAACATGTTAAAAATTTCAAGAATTCTTTTAAACATTTTTAAGGAATTTCAGTTGTTCAGTTTGAATTCTGTTCTTTTGAAGGAATAAAAAACGTTGTAGTTTTTTTTTTTTTAAATAAATAAATCTACTGAATATACAACAGAAGTATATTGAATAGTTTTCACAAATTCTAGTAGCCAACAAGCTGAAACTTCACGTTGTAAAGTCTTTAAACGTTCGAGAGACTAATCAAGGTGTTAAAAATGAGGACACTCAAAAGGGAAGCGTGAAATCAAATACCAGCTTGGAACAGCACTTGATAAGGTGATTGACAAAATTTGTAACACATTTTTATACTTAATTTATATCCTTTAAAAAATAAAAATTTAAATTTATGTATCTTTTTTTTTTTTAATGTCAGAGTTCTCGCGATGTAGTTAATCTAATAGTTACGGTAGTTAATCTGCCCACAAGGAAGTCTACCTGGAGATTACTCTCCACTGGTTGCATTCTACACCAAATAGAAGTAGCAAACAGTGTTCGAGCTCATCAAGTTGACAATTCATATATCGAATCACAGATGTGATTAAAAAAACCATAACTATCGTCCATTAAGGTAAGACTAAACCAAGGTGAACTCAACTCAACAACATAAACGATAGTTAAAAATACACAAAAAAGTGCTAACAGTTGGTGCAATTTAGTCGGCTTCGGAATATGTGGTCATACAATAATTTCCCTATAAGTAGTACGCTTATTTCTATTAAAGCTGATAAACATATTAAAGCTAACGCAAAAACAACCAGTCAAATGCATGGTTAACAGAGAAATAACACGTCCTATAGAAAGTAAACAAATAGCGCGTTTTAGAGGGTTGCATACACTGTACGAACCTCAGGCAAATGAAGAATCGTGTACGTCGAATTATCTTAGTTATCCTAGATAGTCATTTGGAAAGAATAGGTTCCAGACTACCTATGGTTTTGTTGTTCCATTTTTTAGGTTAAAGTTGGAGGTATACGAATGGTCAGTTCTTTCAGCATTTGCCGTTGTAGTACCTATAGAAAAGAGACAAAGCACCAGCGTCACGTCACAGAGACAAGGGGTCAAGTGATTTGGAAACAGCGGAACAGTTTATAAATTTTTTAGCTTTTGACTTGACCCTATCCAAGAGATGGGTGAAACCTGAGCCACCCCATAAAAGCAGTGCTCCATACAAGGGCGGATGAGGCTCTTGTATAATTGAAGTAACTACGAAGAAGGAAAAATCCTCGCATCCTTAACAAAACTCCCAGCTTCTTTGGGGCCGCCCTCGCAACCGTTGTGATGTGAGGTTCCCATAACATTTTTTTGTTGATGTGAAGATCAAGGAGGTTTATACTGTCAACAAGAAAGAAGGGAGAACCATCGAAAAATAATTGAAAAGTTAGAAGGTATCTTTGAGAGAGAGATTTATAGAATTTGAAGTTTTAAAGAGTTGAATCACAAGGTTTCAGAGACCCCACTACGAAATTCATTCAGATCATCAAAGATGGAATCAGAAAGATTAAGACGTGAGGCAACTTCCGATGCAAAAGTTGGAGCAGATTTATAGAGTAGAAGAATGGAGGGTCAAATCATCGGCATGTATATGGATAGGGTTAGGTGAACATCTGAGAAGATCATTAATAATGGA
>SEYY01022904.1:2500-22500 GCA_009176605.1 Armadillidium nasatum | reverse complement strand
TATATATATATATATATATATATATATTATTTTATATATAAACCCTGGTTGACCACTGCACTTTTATTAGACTATACTTTTATTATCAACAAAGAAAAGTTAATTTCTTTAACAACAAGCTTTCGCCCCTATTCTGGGCCTCTTTCAGGTTGAAATGGATGGACTGATCTGCTGAAGAGATTCTCATGGCGTCTGGTTGATGGTTGGTTGTTTTTTTATTAAAGATTTGTAGAAGGTGGATTGGCACATTATTGCATTTTGCAGTTGGTCTATTTTATAATCTCCTGTACTTTGATTGTAGTTAGGAAGGTTGTATATACAAAAAGATTCTGCTATTTTTCTTTTGCTATAATTGTTTATGTTTTTGATAATGCTACTATTGTTGGGGTTTATGGAGTGGTCATTGTTTTGTCTATGTTGAACAAGGGCGGAATTCTGGTTATCTATATTTAAATCATGTCGGTGTTGGTGTATTCTTCTCTTATAGTCTATTGATTCGCCAATGTAGTTCAAATTACAAACAGAACAAGGAATCCTGTATATACATGGGGGGATGGGGTTTGGAGATTTGGGTGGTTTAAAAACTTTTTTTAATATAATATTATTTGAGGGTACGAAGGTTAAGTTTTTTGGTATGATTGGTTTTATGTGTTGAATGTTAATGTGTGGAATTGGTATGAAGTTAGTTTTTTTGTTTTCATGTGTTATTATCGAGTAAAATTTTGTTTTGGCGTTTTTATATGATTTATTGATTATATGTATAGGATATTTTAGTTTTGTGAAGGTGTTTTTTAAATAATTTGTTTCAGTATTTAAAAGAGCAGGGGAGCAAATTTTTAGTGCTCGTAGATAGAGAGCAGAGAGAGTGGCTATTTTAGTGTTTGTGGTGTGTTTTGAAAACCAGTGAATGTAATTGGATGAAGACGTGGGTTTTCTATATATTGTATATGAGGGTTTTGTGGAGTGATCCCAAATGAAAAGTGTATCTAAAAATGGTAGGGAGTTATTTGTAGGGGAGGGGGTTTCCATGGTGAATTTTATATTTGGATGAATGCTATTTATGAAATTAAGTATGTTTGTAGAACTATTTGAGATCGGGATGGCAGCAAAGACGTCATCCTACATAACGTAACCAAATGCTATTATTAAGTAGGTGATGGGGAAGAATAAAATAGTGTTCTATGAGTTCCATATACAGATTGCTGAGCATGGGTGACAAAGGGGAACCCATGCTCAGTCCCTCTTTTTGTTTGTAGAAAGTATTGTTGTGTTGGAAATAGTTATGTTCAAGAGAGAGGTGAATGAGATGTTTTAGTATAGGAAAGGGGTATTGTAGGTTTATGTTATTTTCATTAATGTAGGTGGTCAAGAGTTGAAGAAGATGTGTAACAGGAACTGAAGTGAAGAGTGAGGTTACATCATAACTTATAAATTTGTGGGTTTTTGGTGTTTATGGAGGTAGTTTTATTAATAAAGTCTTCAGTATTTTTTAGATGGGATGATGAGATTTTTCCTAACAGTGGTTTGAGTTGAAGGGATATCCATTGTGCTAATTTGTATGTGTGGGAGTTGGTGTTTGCGATAATGGGACGTAGTGGTACGTTTGGTTTATGTGTTTTTGGGATTCCGTAAAATTGTGGGATTTGAGTCATGTAGGCTTTGGTGTTCTTAAGAATTAAGGGGTAATCTTTAAGAATTTGTTGTAATGATTTGTTAAATGTTTGTTGTGATTGCTTGTGTGGGTTGTTTGTAAGTGTTTGATACGTGTTTGTGTCATTGAGTAGGTTGTTGCATTTTGCATTGTATTGTTGTGTATTCATAATTACTATATTGTTACCTTTATCGGATCTTGAGATTACGATGTCTTTATTCTTTTTTAATTGTGCCAAGGCTGCATGAAATTTTTCCGGAAAGGGGTCGTTATTTTCTGTATGTAGAATTGCTCCTAGTATTATTCCTTTAAGTATATCATTATTGCATGATCTGTCCCTGTCTGTATTCTTCCATTTTTCTAGTTCTTGAAAGGTCTGTGGCCATGGATCTTGATTGTTAATGGCTAATGACAAACCATAACCTAATAAGGTTTTTTCGTCTTCACTAAGTATGTAGTTAGAGAGGTTTACAATATTAGTATGGTCTGAGTTTTTTACCCACGGACTATTTTTATATATTTTGTTGAACTTGAATTTTAAGGCTACTGCTTTTTCATAGACGATTTGTTCACTTAAATAGCCTTAAAATTCAAGTTCAACAAAATATATAAAAATAGTCCGTGGGTAAAAAACTCAGACCATACTAATATTGTAATTAAACAATATAGTAATTATGAATACACAACAATACAATGCAAAATGCAACAACCTACTCAATGACACAAACACGTATCAAACACTTACAAACAACCCACACAAGCAATCACAACAAACATTTAACAAATCATTACAACAAATTCTTAAAGATTACCCCTTAATTCTTAAGAACACCAAAGCCTACATGACTCAAATCCCACAATTTTACGGAATCCCAAAAACACATAAACCAAACTTACCACTACGTCCCATTATCGCAAACACCAACTCCCACACATACAAATTAGCACAATGGATATCCCTTCAACTCAAACCACTGTTAGGAAAAATCTCATCATCCCATCTAAAAAATACTGAAGACTTTATTAATAAAACTACCTCCATAAACACCAAAACCCACAAATTTATAAGTTATGATGTAACCTCACTCTTCACTTCAGTTCCTGTTACACATCTTTTTCAACTCTTAACCACCTACATTAATGAAAATAACATAAACCTACAATGCCCCTTTCCTATACTAAAACATCTCATTCACCTCTCTCTTGAACATAACTATTTCCAACACAACAATACTTTCTACAAACAAAATGAGGGACTGAGCATGGGTTCCCCTTTGTCACCCATGCTCAGCAATCTGTATATGGAACTCATAGAACACTATTTTATTCTTCCCCATCACCTACTTAACAATAGCATTTGGTTACGTTATGTAGATGACGTCTTTGCTGCCATCCCGATCTCAAATAGTTCTACAAACATACTTAATTTCATAAATAGCATTCATCCAAATATAAAATTCACCATGGAAACCCCCTCCCCTACAAATAACTCCCTACCATTTTTAGATACACTTTTCATTTGGGATCACTCCACAAAACCCTCATATACAATATATAGAAAACCCACGTCTTCATCCAATTACATTCACTGGTTTTCAAAACACACCACAAACACTAAAATAGCCACTCTCTCTGCTCTCTATCTACGAGCACTAAAAATTTGCTCCCCTGCTCTTTTAAATACTGAAACAAATTATTTAAAAAACACCTTCACAAAACTAAAATATCCTATACATATAATCAATAAATCATATAAAAACGCCAAAACAAAATTTTACTCGATAATAACACATGAAAACAAAAAAACCAACTTCATTCCAATTCCACACATTAACATTCAACATATAAAACCAATCATACCAAAAAACTTAACCCTCGTACCCTCAAATAATATTATATTAAAAAAAGTTTTTAAACCACCCAAATCTCCAAACCCCATCCCCCCATGTATATACAGGATTCCTTGTTCTGTGTGTAATTTGGACTACATTGGTGAATCAATAGACTATAAGAGAAGATTACACCAACACCGACATGATTTAAATATAGATAACCAGAATTCCGCCCTTGTTCAACATAGACAAAACAATGACCACTCCATAAACCCCAACAATAGTAACATTATCAAAAACATAAACAATTATAGCAAAAGAAAAATTGCAGAATCTTTTTGTATATACAACCTTCCTAACTACAATCAAAGTACAGGAGATTATAAAATAGACCAACTGCAAAATGCAATAATGTGCCAATCCACCTTCTATAAATCTTTAATAAAAAAACAACCAACCATCAACCAAACGCCATGAGAATCTCTGTAGAAGATCAGCCATCCATTTCAACCTGAAAGAGGCCCAGAATAGGGGCGAAAGCTTGTTGTTAAAGAATTTAACTTTTCTTTGTTGATAATAAAAGTATAGTCTAATAAAAGTGCAGTGGTCAACCAGGGTTTATATATAAAATAATACATATAAATCGAGTGATTAAAACTCTTCTATTTTAATAGTATATATATATATATATATATATATATATATATATATATATATATATATATATATATATATATATATATATATATATATATATATATATATATATATATATATATATATATATATATATATATATATATATATATATAGATATATACATATATATATATATATATATATATATATATATATATATATATATATATATATATATATATATATATATATATATATATATATATATATATATATATATATATATATATATATATATATATATATATATATATATATATATAATTTTGATAACCACTATGATAAACCGTGGAATCATTATTTACAATTTTATAACTGCTAATGATGTTATAATTTCGAGGAATCGAACCCGGGCCCCAAAAGATGGAAGTCCGTTGTGTTGACCACTATTCCACTGATGGTACAAAAGGAAATAATCCAGAACTTCTACTGACATTTCTCGTCTAGTGAAAAGTCCCTTCAATATTTCCCCGACCACAACTTGGGCGTAGCGTCAACATGGACCAGGTTCTATCCTGAGTATAAACCGCAGTGCAAATGTTATAATTTTGATAACCACTATGATAAACCGTGGAATCATTATTAACAATTTTATAACTGCTAATGATGTTATAATTTCGAGGAATCGAACCCGGGCCCCAAAAGATGGAAGTCCGTTGTGTTGACCACTACTCCACTGATGGTACAAAAGGAAATAATCCAGAACTTCTACTGAAATTTCTCGTCTAGTGAAAAGTCCCTTTAATATTTCCCCGACCACAACTTGGGCGTAGAGTCAACATGTACCAGGTTCTATCCTGAGTATAAACCGCAGTGCAAATGTTATAATTTTGATAACCACTATGATAAACCGTGGAATCATTATTTACAATTTTATAACATTTGCACTGCGGTTTATACTCAGGATAGAACCTGGTCCATGTTGATGCTACGCCCAAGTTGTGGTCGAGGAAATATGGAAGGGACTTTTCACTAGACGAGAAATGTCAGTAGAAGTTCTGGATTATTTTCTTCTGTACCATCAGTGGAGCAGTGGTCAACACAACGGACTTCCATCTTTTGGGGCCCGGGTTCGATTCCTCGAAATTATAACATCATTAGCAGTTATAAAATTGTAAATAATGATTCCCCTTTTCGAACTGGCACTCTCAGGAAGGATTTCGTAGTGTTATTTTTGGAGGGTTACAATCAAGTAGCGCAATTTGATTACTTCAACAAGGTGTGCCTTACTCTCTCTCTATTTCATGGTTTAGTATATAGCGCATTAGGATATTACGATACGTGATCAAATCAAATACTTCAATATGTATGTGGATTGTGGAGAAAGAAAACAAAATAAAACAAAAAGAAAAGAATCATTGCACCATATGACGATAGACTTTTAAAACCTTATTTTCTTTTTCTTTTCTTTGTCTTGCATATAGCATTTATGGTATAGAAATTCTCCCACCCAATCTAGAAAAATTACATAAGGATATATGGTATATTAAAAATTAATAACATATTTACACTAACCTGACATCATCATGTCTGACGAGATACTAAACTTCTCGATTCCAAGATGAGCACGTGAGGAAACGTGAGAAAATACTGATAGCTAATTTAGAATTTATATTACACTAAATTAATTAATATTCTTCCGGTACTTGTACAAGAGGAAGAGGAATGTTGGATGGAGTGTCATATAACTCGACTGAAGATGATAGAAGGAATTTGGTGGGGTTAAGAATCTAACTATTCTAGGATGATTAGAATGAAAAGTTCTAGCAAAAGGTACAGGAGGTGAAGTACGAGATTGAATTAAGACAATGGTATTAGCATTAGAGACAGTAGATGTAGGATCAAAGGAAGAATTCAAAACAAAATTGTATTTGAGTATGTATATAGGATACAAAATTTTAGAAGAATGAAAAATTTTTATTTTTTTTTATTATCGAAATTATAAGGTTTATAACCGTTAGCTAAAAGATGATGGAAGGATGAGAAGGATATGACATTAATTGACAGGTTATTAATCCTAAAATAACAAGATCAAGCAAAAACATGCAACGAAAAATTATAGTATAAGGAAGGCATTCTTTTATTTGTAAAGAGAATAAACATGAAAGTATTTTAAAACATTGAAAGCGATTTATACTTATTGCTTAAACATTAAAGTATGGCATGCAAAACACAATTTTTTTTTTTTTTTTTTTTTTTTTTACAATTTTTACTATTTTTAATTTTCCCTTTTATTTTAACAAAATATAAGAAAATTAATTAGAAAAGTATCAATTTATCTGCTTAGATATAAATAACATAATGTTAATTATACAAACAAATAATTGAAAATATTGGTATTATACTAAACACATCTAATAGCTATACTAGATATAAAAATATAATAAATTTTGATACTATTAAGACTATTTTCGAATTTTAGGTATTGCACCAGTTTTCTCGTTTGGATAATAATTGTCACGAGAAGAAGTTGGGGTTGATGCTTGAATATTATTTCTATTTTGTATATTAATCTTAGGGGGTAATGAAGTTAATGGTTCATAAGAAATAGCAGAAGGATTTACAGTATAGGATTTTGTTCAATTAGTTCCTGTTTTTGTAATCTAGTTTTACTTCGAGTTTGTATTGGAGTATTTTCTCGAGGACCTTTATATAATTGATAGGGTTTGTAAAATGGATCTAAATTACGATCATCTTTCAAAGGTGGAGAACAAGATATATCTGACAAGGAATTGTCAGGTTGTTCAAATGGAAAAGGCGGAGTAGATAAATTTGAAGACTGAGCTTCATGTGGAGAAGACTGAGCTCTTGTATCAGTGAAGCTCTTATTCAATTCGCTTTGTGAGGTAGAATTATAAGGTGAGTAATAAGGTGAATAAGGAGAATATGAAGAAGGACTAGAAAGATCAGTTCCATTATTTGAAATATTTCTACACGGTAAAGGCTTCGGAGTTTGGGATTTTGGAGTTGAAGTATAAGTAGGAGGTACAATAGGTGAATTATGAGGTGTAGAAAAAGGTGTAACATTTTCCATTCTTATACTTTCTGTAGAAAGTGTTGGAAGCGGAGCGGAAATTGGAGTTGAAATTTGTCGCTGAGGGGAATTTGAAATCGCAAATTTCTGCTGCGTAGGGTCCCCCTCTGAAGTTGGAAAAACACTTCGGGAATTGAAAAATATAACATATTTGAGGTAATTGGAAATCCAGAGGATTAGAATTCTGGTCAGAATTACTAGAAGAATGAGGAGAATCAGATTGAAAGTTGACTCTTTTTCTTGGAGTGCTGTAATTAGCAGGACTGGTTGAGGGTTTAAGGCAGGATTCCAAAGAATTCTCAGGTATGGTGAGTTTAGGATAGGGTACAATTTTAAAATTATCAATATGACAAACAAATTGTCTACCAGTTTCAAGGCACTGGAGGATATATTTACCAAATTTAAGGAAATTAGTAACAAGATATGGACCTTGCCATCTTCTCGCTAATTTAGGAGATTGATGAGGTGGTTTGGTAGCTAAATTATAGACACGGTCGCCTATGTGTGCTTGTCTATCAGGAGCATTTTTATGATGCCTTTGGGCAATTTTGGCTGTTTCCGCTTGAAGTTTATCGCGGCTAAGTTCACGAATAGCTGAAGAACGTTCATACATTTCAGCTGTATAATCGTGTATAAATTTTTTACCAGGAATGGAAGATTTATTATGTATAAAAGGAGATACATAATCAGGAATAGAATAAGGTAGACGTTTCACATAGTTGTAAAGAAGGAAATGAGGGGTGTTACCTATGGAGGCATTATAGGATGAATTTAAAGCAATTTGGCAAAAAGGTAGGTATTTATCCCAGTCGTTATGATTAGAATTAACATAATTTCGCAAATAATTTTCTATATTCCTATTTTTGCGCTCAACTAGACTATTTGAACTAGGGTGATATATAGCTATATTAACCTTTTTAATACGCCATAGTTTACACAATTCTAGGAAAAATTGAGATTTAAATTCAGCTGCTGAGTCTGAGATTAAAATTGAAGGAGTAGGATGGTTAGTTATGATCCTTTCTAAGAGAGCTTTGGCTACATGTTTAGCTTCTCTGGAAGGAGCATGACAAAGTTCAGTATATCTAGTTAAGGAATCTTTAAAAGCTAATATATAACGGTTATTAGTGTTTTTACAAGTAGGAAGTGGACCTATGGTATCCAAGTGGACACGCGAAAACGGTTGGAAAGGAAGAGGATAAGTACTGATACTTATAGGATGAGGTTATTAAACGCCCACATGGCCTGATACACCGCGTTTGAAGGTGTATAAGTCATAGGAAGTTGGGAAAATGGATGAAGGAAGTGTGTTCCAGACTTTACCAGTAGAGTAAATGTAAGATTGAGCATAGAGGTTAAGTCTGGGGTTAGAGAGTTGGACAGAGAAAGGATGAGACTGTGTAGAAAGACGAGTCGCACGAGCCCTTCTTAATGGAGGAGGTATGCGACGAGAGAGTTCAGAAGAGCAGTGTCCATTGTAATAGCGATAGTAGAGAGAGACTGACGCAACATTTCGACGGGCAGAAAGAGATTGGAGAGAATTAGTGAGAGCAGGAGAATTGATAAGGCGAAAAGCTCTAGACTCCACCTTTTCCAGGAGAGCTGTGTGTGTGGAACCACCCCAGATGTGTGACGCATACTCCATACAGGAGCGAACAACACCCCTATACAGAGCAAGCAACTGGGGTGGTGTGAAGAAATACTGAAGGCGCCTCAGAACACCCAACCTCTTAGAAGCTTGTTTAGAAAGAGAGGTAATGTGATCTTTCCAAGAAAGATCACGAGAAAAAGAAACACCGAGAATATTAAGGAGAGATGAAGGTTTGAGTTGCTTGTTTTCGAAGAAGATATCGTAGTTGTGTGGAAGATTGTGTCGAGTAGAGAGATGGAGGAATTGAGTTTTTGAGGCATTGAAAACGACCATGTTTTCTTTGCCCCAATTGGAAATGGGAGATAGATCAGAGGTTAGTTGCTCCAAGGCCACCCTCCTTGCCTCTATTAACTGTTGCTGGGAGGGGCGTCTTTCAAAATGAAAAGAGTAATGAAGGGTGGAGTCATCAGCATAGGAGTGGATAGGAGATGAAGTAATAGAGAGAAGGTCATTAATGAAAAACAGAAAAAGTGTTGGGGATAGGACAGATCCTTGAGGAACACCACTATTAATAGATTTATAGGATGAACTGTGGCCGTCTACAACAGCTGCTATAGAACGACCCGAAAGGAAATCAGAGAGAAGGTCACAGAGAGAAGGATAGATTCCGAAAGAGGGAAGTTTGGAAATCAAAGGTTTGTGCCACACTCTATCGAAAGCTTTCGATATGTCCAGCGCTACAGCAAAAGATTCACCGAAATGCCGAAGAGCGGAGGACCAAGAGTCAGAGAGAAGGGAAAGAAGATCACCAGTAGAGCGTTTCTTTCGAAAGCCATACTGGCGATCTGAGATAAGATTAGAAGAATTGAGATGTTTCCAAATCTTCCTGTTAAGGATAGATTCGAAAACTTTAGAAAGAACAGAGGTTAAAGAAATAGGACGATAGTTAGAGGGCTGAGAGGGGTCCCCCTTCTTCGGCACAGGCTGAATGATCGCACGTTTCCAGCAAGAAGGGAAGGTTGAAGTAGAAAGACATAGACGAAATAGTTTACCAAGGCAGGGTGCAAGCTCGGAAGCACAAGTTTTGAGAACCACAGGAGGGATACCATCAGGACCGTACGCCTTCTTAGTGTTAAGCTCAGAGAGAGCAGAAGTGACGTCTTTAGAAGAAATTACAATTTTAGGCATAAATGAGTTAGAGGGGGTTGAAGGAGTAGGAACAGCTCCGGAATCGTCTAAGGTTGAATTTAAGGCGAAAGTTTGAGCAAAGAGTTCAGCTTTAGAGGAAGGCAAAACGGCAGTTGTACCGTCAGAAGAAACTAGAGGAGGGAAAGAGGAAGAAGCAAAGTTAGAGTTGACATTTTTTGCAAAATGCCAGAAAGGGCGAGAGGAAGAGGAGCCAGAAAGATTATTGCATTTGCGACGGAGAAAAGAGTTTTTAGTATCTCGAAGAATAGATTTTGCACGATTCCGGGATGAAATATAAGATGCATGAGATTCTGGAGTTTGAAGACGACTGTAGTCCCTGAAGGCAGCATCCCTGCGGCGGATAGCAAGAGAACAAGCAGAGTTAAACCAAGGTTTATTAGGTTTAGTGGAAGGGAAAGAATAAGGAATGTGCGCCTCCATGCCATAGAGAATCACCTCAGTTATTCGCTCAGAGCACTCCGAGGGACCCCTCCCACGGAAACAGTAATCATTCCATGGAAAATCAGAAAAGTACGACCGCAAGTCAGACCAGTTAGTGGCACCGAAATGCCAGAAACGTCTCCTCGCCGATGGTGGGGGCCGTTCTTGCGGAAGACTTGAAGAGACAGGACAAGATACGGAGATAAGAAGGTGATCGGATGAACCCAGAGGAGGAAAGAGTTTAACAGTATAAGGAGAAGGATTAGAAGTTAGAAAAAGGTCTAGAATGTTGGGTTCATCACCAAGACGGTGTTGCAAGAGTTGTACGGGTAGGGAGTTGCACCAACTGCTCAAGGTTGTTCTGGATAGAAAATTGGAAGGCGAGTTCACCAGCTAGATCTTGAGAACTAGATGAAAGCCATTGGCGGTGGTGAACATTGAAATCACCTAAAATGATGATTTCAGAGAAAGGAGAAGAAGAAAGAATGTGTTCTATTTTGGAGTTAAGATAGTCGAAGAATTTTGGATAGTCTGTAGAGTTAGGGGATAAGTAGACAGAACAAATGAATTTAGTTGTAGAATTGCAAGAAAGTTTGAGCCATAAAGTTGAGAATTCAGAAGACTCCAAATAAGAGACACGAGAACAGACAACATCGTTGCGAACATATGCGCAACATCCGCTTTTGGCTGAAAATTGAGGATAGAGACAGTAGGAGAAAACAGAGTAGGGTTTGCTGTCAGAGCGCCCAGACACCTGAGTTTCAGTTAAGAACAAGAGATGAGGTCTAGAAGAAGAGAGGTGGTGTTCGACAAAGTGGAGATTAGAAAAAAGACCGCGAATGTTGCAGAAATTAATGAAAAACGAAGACCATGCACCAAGGCAAGCCGGCATAGAGGTCTTGGTGGCGCCAACCCCATCACCGGAGGCCACCAACTCCCAAGTGGTGATGGGGGAAGAAGTAGATGAGGGGCTATGTTTGGAATCCGCCCCTCTTGGATTCTCCGAGGCAGATTTTTCTTTTGCCATTTTGATTAATTTAATAGGTAATGTAAGTGTATGCGTTTGTAAATATTGTAGGACTCATGGGAAGAAGGAGGAAGGTTTGAGAATAGGCACTCCAATGTGAGTCAAGGGTACACTAGAGACCCTCAGAGAAGATGAAACGCGAAAAGGAACGAACCAAAGGGCAACGGAGTGAAACGGAATGGTCTAGCCCATCCTATCACTCCGTGGGTTATGCCCAATGGGGGGTACTTGCATCGCTTCGGACGGCGCTACGTCCTCCCCCTATTATATAGTTCTCGGATACGCTTTTCGGTGCGAAGATGGCCTGGATGACCACTGCCAAGTGCATGGTGGTTTAAATACAACACTGTGTATATAAGAGAGTCAGGTATTTGGAGAAGATACCTATTGTCAGCAGGGACATAATAAAGTAAACCATTTATAATTAGATGAGGAGCACCTTATCTTTCGTTTGGTAGGCTCTCATACCACTTAATTAATGGAGATAGACGAGGGCATTTACGTTATTCGGTGAAAATGGTTTGTTCATTGAGGTTGTGTAACTTAGTGTTTATTGAAGAAATACTAAGAACAGAATTAATATCGGAACATTAGGAGCAGGATTACGAGAAAGATAGTCTGGGACTATGTTTAACTTTCCCTTTTTGTAAATAAACTCAGGATTGAAAGATTGGATACGTAGGTTCCATCTTTCGAGACGACCAGTTAGCTGGCGATGACGGAAAAGATGCACGAGTGCGCTGTGATCCGTGTATGTGTATAATTTGTAACCAAGGATAATGGTTCTAAATTTAGACAAGGCATGAATTACAGCAAGTGCTTCACGTTCAGTGGTACTGTAATTTCTTTCAGCCTTATTTAGGAGTCTGGAGGTGAAAGCTATAGGTTTTTCTAAACCATTTTCATTGAGTTGGGCTAGCATCAACGATTAGACGATTGAATAACGGAATGCATTTCGGTTTGCGGTTTAGGTAATTGACTAGGTAGGTTAGGTAAAAATTCATCATAATGGGATGGCTTAGAAAAATAATCCTGAATACTTTTCTTAGGTTTCGTTCGGGATAGAAATATATTTGCAGATTTAAAATCTGACGAATTCTGACAAACCGTCATTTTATCAACGCAAGCATTTTGGTTGATTTTATTTGTAATAGGTACTAAAGGTATAGGTAAAAATTTACTTTTATGCTTTAAGTAAGATACTTTTCGGAATAATCTAAAATTAAGGGGATTTTAGATAAATTATCGCATCCAAGTAAAATATTACCAGGAAAAGTACAAGTATCTTCTAGGACCATAAAGTCACAGAAGTAGGGTATTTGATTTATATACACTTGAAGAGTAGTTTTTCCATGTACTCTCAATTTGTCGCCGGATATCGACTTTAGGACTACTTTTGTTTTTAACAATTTTGGACGGTTAGGTTTATTAGTGGGTTCTCTTAATTTATTAAATAAGGATAGCTTTATCAAGCTGCATTGAGCTCCGGAATCGAGGAATGCTGTGTCATCATTTTTATAGGACTTATGATGAGACAATACAATTGGTATCCCATATATACATGGAGAAATATGGGTAGTATTAAGAGAATTCAAATTGCATAATTCGGATGAATTTGCGGAAGTATTTACATAAAACAAGTCAGGTATATCGGAACTTGACTTGGGTTCGGATTCAAATTCGGATTCGATTTTAGTTTCGGATTCGAAATCAGCCTGAATAAAATTCTGGTAATATATTTAAGAATCCTGAAAATCCTTCAGAGGTAGGTTTATAGTCCCAGTGGTAATTTCTGGACTAAAAAGGGTATTACAATTATAATTATTATGATTGTAACTATTATGACCAATAGAAGAGGGCAGTGGAAGGATTATTGGGCCATTTGGACATTCCTTCCCCCTATATAAAAATTTGGTTCAGGGTTTTGTCTAATATAGAGATATGGAGAAGTAGGTCTGATTGGAATTTCCTCCTCACTCTGAATTGGAGGATATTGTTCAGGAGGATTAGTTACATTTTCAGAATATATATTAGGGTTCTCTAGGTGGATATTCTCTTGCATGTAATGCACTTGGTTAGGAGTTGGACGGAAGGTACGAGAATTCCTTTGAGGATTAGCACAGTTTTGTCTATTTGGATTAGACTGTGGAGAAGTAGGTTGATTGGGATTTCCTCTTGGTATAGAGTTTGACCTCTTTTGTTGGAATTGCTGGTTTTGAACTTTATTTGTAGAGATAATTTTAACCTTTGGAGAGCTTCAGGAGCTTTAAAGTTCCAGGAAGTATTAGCCCATTGGGGTTGTGTGCCACGTTGATGGTAATCTTTGCAGGTAGAGCAAAAAGAGTAAAATACACAGTCATTCATTTTATGACCATATCTTTCACAGTTAAAACATTTAGGAGTTTTATTTGGGTCTATCTGTGATTTGACTTGTGATTGTTTTTCGCGGTACCTTTTCATAAGTCCAAAAGGATGTTGACCTTGGGAAGGTTTTCTAACTGCTGGAGAATAGGATTGTACGTTATAGACTGTACTTTCCTTAATTGATTTAAAAGAAGATTTATTTTGGAGGTTTTTAAAGGGATACTCCAAAACATTTGCAGTTTTTGACATATTTTCTTTTATCTGTTCTGGATACTCGAAATTAGGGTTAAAATATTCTACTATTTTATGACGATATTCTTTCGGAGTACAATCATAAATAGTAGCAAAGATTAGGATTCGTTTCATAATGGGATGAAATTTTACGCCAAAGTAAGTCTCGGTGCAGGTCTCAAAGTCATCTAAAAGTTTCTGGACTTGAGAATAATACACTTGTAAAACAGACTTGTAATTCCACTGTATTTTTCTGATTTCTGACCAATATTCGAAACTGGATTCTGTGGTAAGGGGACTAAGTACATTTAATAAACCTGTGGAAAAGGCTTGCCAGGTTAGCGCGTGCTTTAATTCATAGGAAGATTGAATTATACTATAAGCTGTCCCATGCGCATCTACAAAGCGTGGGTAAGCTGCTAGTTTTTCAGCATCACTATATATCTTTTCCTCACGAAAGAAATCGTTTACCATGGATAACCACTGTGTCACAGAGATTCCTTTCCAGGTAGAATCTACGTAACCGATTAAGGAAGGTATTATGGTGCGATGAAAAAATAATTGCTCAATATTTATACCAGTGGGTCTTTGTGGCGGTACAGTGTCATCTTGGTGAGATGGCGGTGGTTGTGCAATATTAGGTTGCGGTTGTGCAATATAAGTTTGCAGTTGTACAGTAGTAGGCACATTTTGTTGCTGATTTACTAAATTAGGTTGGTTTATATATTGCATATGAGGTAGCAAAGGTGCATGCATAGTATTTGGTTGCATAGTAGTAGGAGGTAAATAAGGGTTAGTAGTAGGTTGGTAGTACAATTGGTTAGGAGGATTTACATGCAAAGGATTAGGTTGAGGTTGATTATAAGGATGGTTATAAGGTTGATTATAAGGATTTAGGTACATAGGCGATTGGAATTGAGCATATTGATGAGTAGGAGAGGAAACAGGAAGCTTAGGAATGGTGCCAGTAGAAATAGAAGTAATTGCAGTAGTGGTAGTAAATGTAGTAGTAGTGATACTAGCAGAAGTTGGAGTAGGAGGTGGTAGGGTAATAGGCACAGAAGTAGTAGGAGGAGTTATATTTTGGTCTGATACATTATCATCGGAATTATCAATTAATTGATCATTATCAGCCATTTTAATCATGCTCAAACGCGGTGTTAGATAAGGGTGAATAGGATTTGGTTCGGCTAAACTCTGGCCGACTAATATTTAAATGTAATAAAAATTTTATAAAAATTTATAAAAATTATGAATTACACCCATATATATATACATAAATATATATTTGTAGGTGTCAAGGTATATTCACATTATAGGAATGAAGCAGGGATATAGGCAAGTTCCTCTATAGCTTCTCTCGGAACAGTGGAAGAATAGTAGGTCGTTGTGACTCGGATGACGTCAGTTTCCAATGACTAGGTTACCTAAGAAAGAAGAAAAAAAAAACCCTCTGTATATATATACATATATATAAATACATATACACACATATAGATATATAAATAAATTAATTTTTTATTAAATTTTGGTAATTAAAATTTATTTAAATTTTAGTAATTGAGTTCTACGTGATAGCAGATTGGTAATAAAAATTTTATTTTAAATTCGGAATTTAAAAAAAAATTAAAATATTTAAGTGTTTGTTACTTAAATTTTAATATCCCTTTTGGAGTATCGTACTGGAAGGTTGATTAATCCAGTTGTGGATAGTTTAGGTTGGTAGATATCATGGATCCAATGCTTTCGGTCAGTTGTCGGAATTGGTTTGAAGAATTTGAGTTTTGGAGGTTCTGAAAACTCAATCAGTCTAGAATTCGTAGGACAGAAGTCTTCGCTGTTCCTTGTCCAGTTCTTTGTCCAGTAGTGATATATGTTAACTGTTGTATGGGTATTATTTTTAATTTAGAATAACCGGTAGGAAAGAGAGAAAAAAAATTTAGGAGTTGGTTTTATAGTTGCGGTGCATTTGCAACCTAATTTGGAAGATATAAAAAAAAATATACGATGGTCGGTCGGTAGAGGCAATATACTAATAATATATATATATATATATATATATATATATATATATATATATATATATATATATATATATATATATATATATATATATATATATATATATAAATTTGAATTTTTTTTTTTTAATTAAATTCTACGGATTTCATTCTAAAGGTCGCCATGTATACTATGTTGTTGGACAGATCAGGCAAATTATATTATGGTTAGAATTCTACGGACTTTCTTACCAGGTTTTAGGTAGATGAACTATGATGTAGCCTAGGTACTATGATCAAGTTATATAAACGGAATTGCCTTATAGGATAATGTCTGTCCTTAACCAATGTAGAATAATATCTTATCACTAACACTAAAGGTATTTGTTAGCTTAAGATTTAAAATAGTAAATATCCTTGTTGTAACGTCTATTACGAGGACGTACGTAAGGTTTGTCAGAAGAATTACAGGTTCATTGCCAAGCACCTTCTCTTAAGAGTAAATATTATCAACATAAGGGAATTAATAATATTTATTACATGCAAACATTATTAAAGAAATATCTAAGAATACAAGAACAATAATTTTAAAAAGGTAAGCGAGATTAAATAGCTCAATTATAGTAGCTTTAATGAAATACAATATAACCTTATTATAGCAATAATCCTGGATAATTAATTCATCCCAATCCCGCCGGTTATTTTATTTGTTTTTAATGACCCATTTAAACAGATATATCACACCATAAGCTCTAAGAAAAAAAAATATAACACATATTATAAAAAGTGTCTTCCGCTATAAATGTATTTTATCTCAATATTAAACAGTGTTAAATTTACTAAGCACAAGTACATACGTATACATATATATATACAAATACATATATATATATATATATATATATATATATATATATATATATATATATATATATATATATATATATATATATATATATATATATATATACATATATATACATACATATATATATATATATATATATATATATATATATATATATATATATATATATATATATATATATATATATATATATATATATATATATATATTAGTGATGGCATCCGCATCCGCATCCGCATGCGCGGATGCGGAACATCCGCACAAAAATCAACATCCGCATCCGCATCCGCATCCGCATTTTCGAAAATTAAACATCCGCATCCGCATCCGCATCCGCACTTTCAGAAATTCAACATCCGCATCCGCATCCGCATCCGCATCCGCACTTTCAAAAATTCAACATCCGCAACCGCATACGCACTTCTCCAAAATTCAACATCCGCATCCGCATCCGCATCCGCAAAAAAATGCAAATTTTAAAATATGACATCCGATCCATATATATATATATATATATATATATATATATATAATATATATATATATATAATATATATATATATATATATATATATATATATATATAATATATATGCGAATTGTAGATCAAGAGTGAGGGTGAAGAGAGGACTTTCGGATTGGTTTAGCATAGGAGTGGGATTGAGACAGGGGTTTGTAATATCTCCATGTTATTTAATCTATTGATGAATGGTTTACTTAGAAAAATGGAGAGAGAAGGGAAGAGTATTACGTTGAGAAATATGGAGGGTGAATGTGAAGTGAATGTTTTACTTTTTGCAGATGATGCGGCATGTGTTGGTGGCAGAATCTGGAGAAAAGATGAGAATACTTGTGAGAGAGTTTGAAGGGAAATGTGCAAACAGAGATTGAAATTCAATCCAGCGAAGAATAAAGTTATGAGGATTGGAGGTGTGGATGAGGAAATGTGGAGGGAGGAATTGGTTTGTAGAAGTGTGAGAATGGAAACTTGAGGAGGTGAATGAATTCAAATATCTAGTAATGTTGGGTGGAAGGTAAGGGTGGGACGGAAAAAGGAATAAAGAACAGAGTGGTAGAAGGAATGAAAGTATTGGGGGGCCTAATAAAAGTATGGAAGAAAGGAAAAATTTCGAAAGAAATAAAGATAAGAATGTTTGAATATATGTGTTCACCTTCTGTATTGTATGTGCGTGAAACATAGACGATAAGTGCTCGGTCGAGAAAAAGTTTCAATGTCTTTGAGATGAAAGATTTGAGAGCGATATATAAATTGAGAAGGATTGATAGGATTAGAAATGAAAGAATAAGGGGGATGTGTAAATGGAAGAAGGGTGTAATTGATAGAGAGGAGGAGGATGTGCTAAAATGGTTTGGACATATGTGAAGAATGAAAGAGAACAGAATGGTTGGCAAGGTACGTAGATCCGATGTAGATAGGGGAAGGGTAGGGGGAGGGGAGGGGAAGGCCGAAGTGGAGATGGATGGATGGATAGAGAGTGATTTTGATGGAAGGAATTTGAGTTTAGACGAGGGTAGAAGATTTGTGGAGACAGAGATGGAGGGGGTGATGAAAGCGTTGAAAGGTAAGAATAGTTATGTTTGTAAGGGAATTGTGGCGGGCACCACCTCACGAAAGTGGGAAAGGTGAATCTGAAATATATATATATATATATATATATATATATAATATATATATATATATATATATATATTATATATATATATATATATATATATATATAGGGACCGACCGGAGCTGGAATTTGGCCGGGGCCGGGCCGGGGCCGGGGTTATGGCCGGGGTTTCCTAAAATTTGTAAAGAGGTCAAAAGCACTGAAATTTTAGGTTAAGAAAATTAGATATAAGGTTTATTTAATTGTAAGGAAGGAGTAGAATAGGCAACATTCACTTAAATTAATGATTATATGCATTTTCTCTTTAAAAAATCAGAAAATTACAGTTTTGTATATTTAAAGTTTAAAAAAAATACAAAAAAAAAAAAAAAAAAATTATTCTACTTCATAATAGTGATTTAACACGTTTACCTAGGTAAGACCCAAAGGTAAAGTTTGAAAAAATGTAAGATATAAAATTATCAATTTAACCTGTATTTATACATATCATTGTTATTTTATTGCTATGTATCAAACTTGTATCATTTAGCTGCATTATTTAAAAATTATTATTTTGTTTAAACTTTCAGTCAATATAGCTAAAAGATCAGCTTCTGCAGTATTTGAATACTTTACAATGTTTCAGGATAGGCTCGAAATAGCTAAATGTAATATCTGCAGTCAGAAAATTAGAAGAGAACCTCACGGTGCTACAAGTAAAAAAAATTTCAACCAAATCTTTTTGGAGTATCTAAAATCAAAACACAAAGATGAACATTCACTAGCAGAAAAAGCGAGTCAAAAGAAACAGAAAAGAAAAAAATCTTAATTTTCTTAAATTTTGTTTGAAATTTTTTTTTTATTACTTGACTGATTGAGCTGAAATTTTCCGGTGTATGTGAATTTTTTCACGAAGTTCTGAGTTGATTTCGAGCATTTTTTTGAGTCTATAACGGTTTGAAACTTATTTGGACCCAAAGTTGAAAAAAATGAATAACTGGGTCAAACCACTGGTCCACATGAGCTGAAAATTTAACTGAATACCTTTGCCCCAATTTCTTGCATTGGTGGGAATAGATTTTTGATATCCCGTCTAGAAAAAAGTTATAAGCACTTGAAATTTTTTTTGCAAAATTCGTACCCTTCTGGAGGAAAAAATTATTTAAAAAAAAACGCTACCTACTATTTTTTTTATTTGTGAATATTGTTTAGAAGAGGAACAGGGCAACAATTTTTATTTAGTGCATTTTTAAATGCCCTTTGTTTGAAGCGAGATATAGCCTCTCAAACTTTGGGAATTTTTGAAATTTGGCCAAAAATGGACCTTTTTGAAGGCTATATCTCAAAACCAACGAATCTCATCGAATAAAGTACATAGAGGAATTTGTAGCCCCACCCCTCCTCTATACACACCAAAAATAGGAAATGTTATAGTTGTATTTTTTTTAAAACGATTTTGTC
>SEYY01022903.1:50000-60000 GCA_009176605.1 Armadillidium nasatum | reverse complement strand
GTCGCTTCACCGATTTATTTTCTAATAAGAAAATAACTGAAAAAATTTGTTGTGACATTTTTGCCACTTGTCCCAACGATTCGTTAGGACAATTTACAGTGATGAACACCGGAACACTGGAGAGTAACTGACCGAAGTTTTTGAGGTGTCGGTTCGATACCGCATGTGGATCCTATAGGTATATTATACCTAGAAGAGTTTCTTAATATTATATTTTTGATTTTAGGTTTTTACATTTAAAGAAGGTTCATAATTTTTTAGATTTGTTACTTCACAATTTAAAAAAAAAAAAAAAAAAAAAAAACTACTTTATCACTTGTAAATTAAATCTCTTCCTGATCATGTTTGAAATATCCGTACGAAAATAATAATAATAAAAATAATTAATTTATTCAACAAGCCTAAAAAACCAGGTACAGCCGTCAACAGAAGTTCGTTCCTATTAAGCTGGAAATAAATATTTATATAAAATGGAGATCATTTCAGGTTCAGCCAATCACAGTTCAATTAAGCCCCGCTCAATGTTTTTATTTTCTTTTTATTCAAAATAGAGCTTTTATGAAATGATCTCCATTTTATATAAATATTTATTTCCAGCCTAATAGGAACGAACTTCTGTTGACGACTGTACATGATTTTGGATAATATAATAATAAATAATTAATAATAAATAATAATAATAATAATAATAATAATAATAATAATAATAATAATAATAATAATAATAACAAATAATAATATAATAATAATAAACAATAAAAATAATTAAAAAAAAAAAAAAAAAAAAAAAAAAAAGGTACAAATTTATGGATAATAATAATAATAATAATAATAATAATAATAATAATAATATAATAATATGATTTATGTGACAATGGAAAGGCTTTTCTGAATACAAAAATAAATTTTTATATTCAAATAATATTTTATTTAATTTTGTTTGGAAGTGAAAAATTTCATTTTCTATTTTTTTTTTTTTTTTAAAGAAAAAAATTTTTTTTTTTTTTTTTTTTTTTTTTATTATTATTTATTATGTTATATATTTTATTATATTATTATTATTATTATCATTATTATTATTATTATTATTATCATCTATTTTAATATTTCTATTATTGTTTCTATTATTATTATTATTATTATTATTATTATTATTAATTTTTTGTTATTGTTGTTATTCTTTTCATCATTACTATTTTTATTATTAATTATTATTAGTTATTATTATTATTATTATTATTATTATTATTATTATTATTATTATTATTATTATTATTATTATTATTATTGCAATAATTATCACCTTAGTTATTTCAGTAATATTAGCTATTATTATTTTCATTTTTTTTTATTTTTGTCCTTATTATTTTTAAAATAAATAAGATTATAATGTATAACGCATTATAAAATTTAAAATATTCAAAATTTGTTTCTTATTGGATAAAATTCTATTATTTATGTTATTATGTATAATTTTAATGGGCTCAAAGGGACCAATTCGTTTCCCCCAGAAGCCCATTTCAGTTTTGTATCGATAAACGTTAACAACACGATATTTCTTTATGTGAATTTGTAACTGAAAAAAAATAAAAGATTAACGATCATTTATTATTATTATTTTTTATAATTATTATTAATTACTAACATAAACACACACGCACACAAGCACTCACACACATACACACACGTACGAACATTCACACACGCAGACACACACACACACACACACACACACACACACCTTTGTATTTCAAGATGAAGTGAACGAGGTATAAATGTTATTTTTAGATCTATTTCAAGGAATTTATTTGTTTTCACTTTTTCTTGAACAAGAACAAACAATGTTTTTTTTTAATACCATTTTGAGAAGCATTTCTGCCTTTTCAAATTCTGTGAAGCATATTTTATTAAATAGATTATTAAAAAGTTTACGTGAAGCATATTCTATTAAATAGATGATGTGTAGCATTTTCTATTAACAGATTATGTGAAGAGCATTTTATTAAATAGATTATGTGAAGCATATTCTGTTAAATAGAAACGAGTCCTATACCAAAAGAAGGTATCTAGTAATTATAGTACCAAGTGATTTTACATATTAGGAATTGATTCAATAACCTCTACATTGCGAAAGAAGTAAGCCCTATGACATATACGTTAAGAATAGATCCAGTGATGCCTCAGTTGCGAGAGCAATGAAACCTACTTCAATAGATACAATCATTTACTTAGTATTTTGGCCAATGATTTCATACACTGCAAAAATTGTCCTAACGAATCAATGGAATAAGTGGCAGAAATGTCACAGTAAAATTTTCAATAGAAAAAGACATGTTAAGCATAAGAAAGTCGCTTCACCGATATATTTTCTAACTGAAAAAATTTGTTGTGACATTTTTGCCACTTGTCCCAACGATTCGTTATGACAATTTTTGCAGTGTAGGTTAATAGATCCAATAATCTCTCGGTTGCGAGAGAATTAAGTCCTATAACAAAGATTGAGAATAGATCCAATAACCTCTCGGTTACGAAAGTAACGTATCCTATCTCAATAGAGACGATCAATTAATTAATATTTTACACAATGATTTAATAGGTTAAGAATATAAAATTAAGTCCTATAACATGTAGATTAAGAATAGATCCAGTAACCCCTCGGTTACGAGAGAAATACATCCTATCCCAACAGAGGTTCTCAATTAATTAATGTATAACACAATGGTTTAATAGGTTAAGAATATAAAATTAAGTCCTATAACATATAAATTAAGAATAGATCCAGTAACCTCTCGGTTACGAGAGAAATGTATCCTGTCCCAACAGAGGCTCTCAATTAATTAATGTATCACCCTAGGATTTATAAATCTTACAAATGAGGGATTTAATAGGTAAAGAATATAAAATTAAGTCCTATAACATATAGATTAAGAATAGATCCAGTAACCTCTCGGTTACGAGAGAAATGTATCCTGTCCCAACAGAGGCTCTCAATTAATTAATGTATTACCCAAGGATTTATAAATCATACAAATGAGGGATTTAATTTAATCTTTTAAATAGAGATTTAAAATCGCATGTTGAAAACATGTTTGCATAATTCAAAAAGTTTAGAATATTCCATTAATAATGTTTACATCAGAATAATTCTAATATATATATATATATATATATATATATATATATATATATATATATATATATATATATATATATATATATATATATATATATATATATATATATATATATATATATATATATATATATATATATATATATATATATGACACCCTTAGTGTAGGAGGGTGGGGAATGTCCAACCCAAATAAAATCTTTGGGACAAAATGGCCATAACCTACATTATACCCTCTAAGGGTATAATGAAACCCCATCATTCAAATAAAAGGCCGACACGCTCCCAATACATACCACAGTTTTCCTCGTCTTCGGCGGAATCACAATCTGGCACAGTGTCACATCGTAGCAAAAGTGCGATGCATTTATTCCTACACTCAAATTCATCCTCAAGGCAACCTATGGAGAAAATAATTAATTATACTAATCAATTAATAATAATTATAATTATAATTATAATTAATTATTAATAATTATAATCATAATTTTAAGAAAAATAATAATAATCATAATTAATTATAATAATCATAATAATTAATAATAATTATAATCATAATTTTAATAATTAATTATAATTATAATAACTTATAATTAACTATTATAATAATTATAATTATAATAATTATCATAATTTTAAAAATTAAAATTATAATAATTAACTATAATTGTTGTAATGATTGACTATAATTATAGTAATTAACTATTGAAATTATAATTTAACTATATAAAATATTTGATTAATTAACTAATAATTAATTACTCTAAGTAGTAGTTCATCTATATTGTTGCCCCAGAAAAGTCTAACGGGATTTTGATACACAATTGCAAATCGCTCCGCTCAAATTGATGTCACGCTCTTTCCTGACACCGTTTTGGTTGTTCAACTCATCGAAATTGACCTCAAGTCGGAGGAAGGGGCCCCTGAGGGTTCCGTTAAACCTCCAAAATCTGTATTAGGAAGCTACCTGAGTTTGCAGAATTGCTACATTCACCTCACTCTCTTTCCTAACATTTTTTTTGCGGTTCAAAAATCGGTTCAAATCGGGATGCAGGGGAGCAGAGTTCCGCGGGGGTCCATGAACCGATAAAATAAAAAGGGTCAGGAAGGTCCCTGAGAATGTAACATTGCAAGCAATTGCAGAGAAGACCGCTAGGCTTTTCACACACACACACACACACATATATATATATATATATATATATATATATATATATATATATATATATATATATATATATATATATATATATATATATATATATATTTAATTTAGAAATTAAAAATGAGAAAAGAAGCACACAATAACTATTTCTATGCAAATAAGCGCAACATTTTCGAGCCCAAAAAATACGCAACGAATGCTACCAATAAATCGTAAACTTTCGCAACAAAACGTATTACTAATAATAATAATGCTTGATAATAATAATAATAATAATAATAATAATAATAATAATAATAATAATAATAATAATAATAATAATAAATAATAATAATAAAATAAAAATAAATAAAATAAAAATAATAAATAATAATAATAATAATAATAATAATAATAAATAATAATAATAAATAATAATATAATAAAATAAAATAGGTCCGAATAAATGAAAATAACCGATATAAAAATAACTGATATAATATATGCCGATAATACCGACTCAAAAAATTTAGATGTGGGAAACTCCTGAGCCTTTAAGTTATCAATCAAGCTCATAAAAATAATATCAAAATAAGATCTCAAAAAATAAAAATTAATGACTCCAATGAGATAATTAAATAATAGATCAAATAAAAATGACTCTGAATAAATCTAATCTAGAATTCTCCAGAATCAAATCCGACCGACTCTAATTTGCACTCTAGAATTCTTCAGAATCAGATCTGACTCTAATTTGGACTCTAGAATTCTCCAAAATCAGATCTAACTCTAATTTGGACTCTAAAAAATTTCCAGAATCAGATCTGACTCTAATTTGCACTCTAGAAATCTTCAGAATCAGATCTGACTCTAATTTGGACCCTAGAATTCTCCAGAATCAGATCTGACTCTAATTTGGACTCTAGAATTCTCCAAAATTAGATCTAACTCTAATTTGGACTCTAGAATTCTCCAGAATCAGATCTAACTCTAATTTGGAATCTACAATTCTCCAGAATCAGATCTAACTCTTATTTTGGACTCTAGAATTCTCCAGAATCAGATTCGACTTTAATTTGGACTCTAGAATTCTCCAGAATCAGATCTAACTCTAATTTGGACTCTAGAATTGTAAATAACTAGACTCTGAACATGACTTTGATTCTGATCTCAAAAATCTGAAAAATCTCTTCTTCATTCCCAGCTTTGACTCATGAAGAAGAAACGTGAAATAGAACTCCTATACTCCAATCCCAAGTTTAAAACTCACTTAAATTTGAGTAAAACAAAATAAACTCCAACCAAATATCGTAGAGGGCTACATCGTACAAAGGCATTGAACAATGAAATGAACTTCCAATAAAAACATAAAAGGATCAGCAACACTTTTCACATTTCGTAAACATGTCAAAGATAACTTGGTTTCTAAATGCTAAAGAAGGTACCCCATTAACCAGACTAACAAAAGGCTCGCCACACTTATTTCCAACTTTGCCAAAACTGCTGCAATTATTATTATTATTATTATTATTATTATTATTATTATTATTATTATTATTATTATTTATTATTATTTATTAATAATTTTTTTTTTTTTTTTTTTTTTTTTATTACTGTTATTTTATACGAAAAAAGCCCCATCTTTATTTTTATTATTATGATTATATTATATTGTAATTATTATTTTATTACTGGAAAAATGAATAAAGATTAAAGTTAAAGATTAAAGATTAAAGATTAAAGATTAAAGATTAAAGATTAAAGTTAAATTAAAGATTGCTTAGAAAATAGGCGCTACTCCCACCGATAGGTTGAAACCCCTCCCCCCCTTTTAGGGGAGAAGATATATATATATATATATATATATATATATATATATATATATATATATATATATATATATATATATATATATATATATATATATATATATATATATATATATATATATATATATATATATATGAGAGAAATTTTTGATTCAAGTTTTCAATAAAAACTTCCTTACAAAGAATTTAAAGATAAAACCCGAAGTCAAAAAAAATGTTTTTTAATAAAAACCATTTTTCAAAACTTGAAAAAATAAAATATTTAACAAGAAATAAATGTCGAAATGATATGAAGGAAAAAAAACATTTATTTTATTGTTTATATATATATATATATATATATATATATATATATATATATATATATATATATATATATATATATATATATATATATATATATATATATATATATATATATATAATGTAGATGATGATGATGATGATAAAAAATACTACTACTAATAATATAATAATAATAATAATAATAATAATAATAATATTAATTATGATAATGATAATAAAAAGAAATAAATATTAAACTAGAAAAATAAAAGAAAAAAAAACGTTTTAAAAACACGTAAAAAACTAATAAGAAAAAAGAACGAAGTTATATAGAAAACGAATAAAAGAAAAATCTAAAGAATTTTAAATTAAAAAAAAAACAAAAAAAAAAACACTTTTAAGATGTGAATCAAACTATATATGTAAATAAAAAAAAAAAATAAATAAAAAAAAATAAAAAAAAAACAAAAATTAAATAATATAAAAAATAAAAAATAAATAAAAAAAAAAAAAAAAAAAAAAAAAAAAAACTCATAATACAAATAAAACAAATATTCAAAATAAAAACAATACTAATAAAAAAACTACTAATAATTAAAACTAATTAAAAAAATAATAAATAGTACTAATTAATAATAATAATACTAATACATAGTACTAATAATAAATAATAATAATCATTAATAATAATACTAATAAATACTAATAATAAATAATACTAATAATTAAAAATTCATAATAAATTAATAAAACAAATAAAATACTCAAATATTTATCTAATAAATTAATATAAAAATTTATAAAAACAAATAAATTTAAACTAATTATTTTGTATTTGTTTTGATATTATAAATTTTTTTTTACTTATTTATTGAAGTGAATTTGAATTTTTAATTTGCATTATTAATTATTATTATTATTATTATTATTATTATTATTATTATTATTATTATAGATTATTATTTATTGTTATTATTAATTAGTTATGATTATAATTGGTTATTTATTATTACCATTATTATTTTTATTATTACTATTTTATTATTAATAATAATTATTATTATTTTTATTATTTTTATTATTATTATTATTATTATTATTATCTATATTAAAAATTAATCTAAAAATGTTAATGAATATATAGCAAAAAAAAAAAAAAAAAAAAAATTTTAATAAATTTCAATAAAAATAATTAATAAATAATAATAATAATAATAATAATAATAATAATAATAATAATAATAATAATAATAATAATAATAATAATAATAATAATAATAATAAGTACAAGAGAAGAAAAAGAAAAACAAAAATAAGGAGAAAAAGATGAACAAACTGAATAAATTGAAGATCAAAAAGTAAAACAAAAGAAAAAAAAAAAAAAAAAAAAAAAAAAAAAAAGTAAAACAAAAAAAACAAAAAAGAAAAACAAGAAAACAAAAAGAGCAAAACACACTTTCGACTTCATTAAGTAAATAAAGAAATAAAAAAAAAGATGAAAAAGAAAAAAAAAGAAAATTAGGAAAAAGAAAAAATGAGAAAATGAAAATGAAGGTAAAAGATAGAAAAAAGGATAAAAAGAATAAGAATATTAAAAATAAGAATGAGAAAAAGAAGAACAATAAGAATAAGAATGAGAAGAAAAAAAAAAAAAAAAAAAATGAGAGAAGAAGAAGAAGAAGACGAAAAAGAAAAAGACGAAAAGAAGAACCAAAAAGAAGAAGAAGAAAGAAAAAGAATATAAAGAGGAATTCGAACTATCCTTATCGCAAAAAAGATTGTACAACTAACTAAATTTTATCAGCCAAGTAATTTATTTAATTCCTGAAATTTCCGAAAGTGATTAATTTCCTTTGAAAGGGGGGAGGGGAGGGGAAGGAGGAAGGGAGAGAGAGGGGAGGAAGGGGGGAGAGAGAGGGTTTCAAATAAAATTAAATAAACACGCATCTTATACACGTCAATACATCTCTCCAATTGTATTCAATAAAAGCATCGAAAAATATCTAACACAGTTATATATATATATATATATATATATATATATATATATATATATATATATATATATATATATATATATATATATATATATATATATATATATATATATATATATATATATATATATATATATATATATATATATATATATTCAATTCTGTTTTATAATTACATTTCATTTTTATTAGCAAAATTAATGAAAATGATGGCACGCCCCCCTGAATTTCTCTCACCCCTCCACAGGGGGGCAGGCCCCCCCCAGATTGAGAACAGCTATATATGATGGTTTGCCTGGAGATAATAAGCATTTATAGCCGAATAGAAGGTTGGGGGGAGGGTTATGCAAGTCATCTAAATAGAAATGTTTCTAACGGTCTTTCTTACACTGCAAAAATTGTCCTAACGAATCGTTGGGACAATTGGCAAAAAATTGTTACAACAAATTTTTTTCAGTTATTTTCTTATTATAAAATAAATCGGTGAAGCGACTTTCTTATGCTTAACATATCTTTTCTCTATTAAAAATTTTACTGTCACATTTTTTGCTACTTGTCTCCCAACGATTCTTTAGGACAATTTTTTTGCCGTGTATGTAGGTGGCATAGCAGTCACCGCACTCGTAGTTATATACTACTGATGAACTTCAAGACAAATGAAGATTATCTTCAAGTCTTCAACAAACTCGTCTATCTTCTTTTAACGTCAAAAATCTGAAGCCAAATTAAAATATTTTTTTTAAAAAATTTTTAAATTAAAAAAAAAAATTTTTTTTTTTTTGGAAAAAACAAAATTTAAAATTTAAAATCTTAACATTAAAATAGAAATTAACCATAAAATTTTTTAACATTTATGCCTAATAAAATATATAATAAAAAAAATGGTGTAATTTTGAAAGACTGATCGGACAAGAGGTTAAAAGGTCTTAATAACACCATTAAAATAAAGGTAAAACAAACTGATATATATATATATTATATATATATATATATATATATATATATATATATATATATATATATATATATATATATATATATATATTATATATATATATATATATATATATATATATATATATATATATATATATATATATATATGGAGGAATATACAAAGGTTTGAAAGCTTAAAATTATTATAGTCAATAAGATTCCCCCTTCCCCCCATTTCAGGTTTTTTTTTGAAAAGGAGGGGGGAGATGGGGAGAAATAACCCCCATTTAAGGGAAAATATTTCTGTTCACGGGAAAGAGAATATAGAAGAACGGAAGTGTAAAATTTTATCCCTTCAGAAAGAGGACAATTTCACGTGATCGTGGGATAGATAAACTCAGAGGAAAAACTTTATATAAAAACACGGAAATATCAAATCAACAAAAAAAACAACAAGGAAAAAACAAAATAAAAATACGAAATTAATAAAAACAACAAACAAAAACAAAAAGCAAGAAAAACAAGGAAAAAAACAAAAAATATAAAACTAATAAAAACAAGAACAAACAAAAACAAAAAGCAAGAAAAACATGGAAAAAAACAAAAAAAAACAAGAAAAACAAAAAACAAGAGCTTCATCACTAAAAATACCAGCAACAACAAAGAAAAACACCAA
>SEYY01022903.1:25000-35000 GCA_009176605.1 Armadillidium nasatum | reverse complement strand
ATATATATATATATATATATATATATATATATATATATATATATATATATATATATATATATATATATATATATATATATATATATATATATATATAATATATATAGTGGTGGGTTGGCTCCGAGAATTTCAGTTCCGACACGTAAAGCTACCCAAGCCTTAATTCAGTTCAGGAGCTCTGAACAAATGTTGGGTCCGGATCCCGGCTCTGGATCCGTCCGGCTCCACCATTCAATGTATTATTTGTTCATTTACTTTCTTAATTAATATTTATTTAATTTAATAAAAACAGACATTTGCTAATCATGCTACCGTGGCGTGACGGTACACTGCAAAGAATTGTGATAACGAATCGTTGGGACAAGTGGCAAAAATGTCAAATTTCTTCAGTTATTTTCTTATTAGAAAATAAATCGGTGAAGCGACTTTCTTATGCATAGCATGTCTTTTCTCTATTGACATTTTTTGCAGTGTGGAGTGTTGTTTCGATCCTTTATACGAATCCTATACAGAAGCAACCTAAAATATTCCCCTCCAAAAATAGGGCAATACCTTTGCCGTGCAAATTTGTATGTAAAATAGAATATATATATTTACAGAAACAACCAAAAAATATTCCCCTCCAAAAATGCAGCAATTTCTGTGCTGTGGAAAATCGTTTTTTTTTTTTTTTTAAATTAACATTTGAGATGTGAATAAATTAAATTTGAACGAATAACAAATTGTAAAATAAATTATATACAAAACTTCTTCCAGTCTTCCACAAAATAAATTACAAATTTTCCACCAATTTTCATTTTCGCGCCAAAATTATTGCCAAATCAGCTATTTTTGAAGACGTAGTTTATATATGCTTCTTTTTCCCTTTATATATATATATATATATATATATATATATATATATATATATTATATATATATATATATATATAATATATTATATATATATATATATATTATATATATATATATATATATTTATATATATTATATATATATTATATTATTGATTTTGGAGGTCGAAGAATTTTGGATAGTCTAGAGTTAGGAGATAAGTAGACAGAACAAATGATTTAGTTGTAGAGTTGCAAGAAAGTTTGAGCCATATGAGAATCAGAAGACTCCAAATTAGAGACACGAGAACAGACAACATCGTTGCGCACATATGCGCAACATCCGCCTTTGGCTGAAAATTGAGGATAGAGACAGTAGGAGGAAACAGAGTAGGGTTTGCTGTCAGAGCACTCAGACACCTGAGTTTCAGTTAAGAACAAGAGATGAGGTCTAGAAGAAGAGAGGTGGTGTTCGACAAAATGGAGATTAGAAAAAAAGACCGCGAATGTTGCAGAAATTAATGAAAAAAGACCGTTCACCAGGGCAAGTCGGCATAGAGGTCTTGGTGGCCCCAACCCCATCACCGGAGGCCACCAACTGCCAAGTGGTGATGGGGAAGGAGTGAATGAGGGGCTATATGGAATCCGCCCCTCTTGGATTCTCCGAGGCAGATTTATATTTCTCCATTTTTGATTTATTTAATAGGTAATGTAAGTGTAAGCCCTTTTAAATTTGTAGGACATATGTGAAGAAGGAGGAAAGTTGGAGCATAGGCACTCCAATGTGAGTCAAGGGTACACTAGAGACCCTCTGAGAAAATGAAACGCGAAAAGGAACGAACCAAAGGGCAACGGAGTGAAACGGAATGGTCTAGCCCATTCTATCATTCTATCACCCCGTGTGTTAAGCCCAGTGGGGGTAGTTTCATCGCTTCAAACTGCGCTACGTCCTATATATATATATATATATATATATATATATATATATATATATATATATATATATATATATATATATATTTATATAATATATATATATATATATATATATATATATATATATATATATATATATATATATATATATATATAAGGCTAAATAAATACGACAAATCCAGCCTCATATAAATATTCAATATACCAAAATCCTCTTAACAGAAGGAATTATATTAACACTGGCTATATTGATCATGTATCGCTTGTATTAAAAAAATAAAAATAAATGTTGATTTAGCGTCTAAATACAAGATGGCGCTACGAGATGCTCGTCTCGCGAACAGACGCCTTTCGAATACCGGACCTTATAAAGACATCAAATTTCGCACATTAATGACTAAAATAAAATCAATATTAGTTCGAATAATATTTGCGGATAAATAATATTCTTAGTAATTTTTAACAATTAACTTGGAGGTGTTTTTACAAACCACTTAAGTGAAGGAAAATGACAATAACAATTGCAGACGAATTTTTTTTTTTGGCGCAAATTTCGTATCGCAAAATCATTCATGTGAAGCAACTTTTCCTCTTCTCCTTTGTTCTTTTTTATAGTGTAATTTGATTTATAGCGTAACTTGGAAAGCAAAATTCGTGTTGAAGTTTATGTAATTTCGAACATTTTATTCCCAAATGCCAAAAAATTTGCATACGAAATATGATAAAGTTATGAAAGTAAGGAGAATATTTCGAGTTTAGCTTAGTAAGCATTTTTATCCTATATATTATAATATATATATATATATATATATATATATATATATATATATATATATATATATATATATATATATATATATATATATATATATATATATATATATATATATATATATATATATATATATATATATATATATATATATATATATATATATATATATATATATAGTCTCCCAAGTTTACTCAGCCTGTCATTCCCTAATTGAGGAACGATAAAATATTGGTCCCTTTGGTTGGGAAAGAAATGGACTTGGCGTAAATTGTGGCTGGGAAAGAAAAGGACGAAGACAATATTGACTGAGAAAGTTAAGTACTTGGTGACAATCTTGGCTGGGAAATGAGAAGACATGAGGCCCCTTTGACTGGGAGAGAAAGGAGAAAGTCAAACATGGCTGGGAAAGAAAAGGACGGTAGGAGAATTTTGGCTGGGAAAGAAAAGGACTTTATGACAATCTTGACTAACAAAAAGGAATAACGTTTCTTCGCGTAACGAAGCCGAATATATAAAGTGTCCAGCTCACGGAATTTCTTCAAATAACAATGACTATAAAGTACTTATGAAAGGACAGATCCTGTGACCTTCGGGAGACAACTGTGAATCAATCAATAAACAATAAATGTTTCAAAAGATAAATAAATCAACTAACCAATCAATCTATCAATCAACCTAATGATAAATCAACATATTAATCAATAAATATTATATATAAAAAAAAACAAATCAATCTACGAATCAACATATTTATCAATCAATATGTCAATCAATAAATAATCATCCTATTTATCAATCAACATTTCAATCAATAAATATATCAAAAGATAAATAACAAATCAATCAACCAATCAATCTACCAATCAATTAACCAATTATCCTATTTATCAATCAACATGAATCAATTTCAAAAGATAAATATTAAATCAATCTACCAATCAACTTACTGATCAATCAACATATCAATCAATACATATATCAAAAGATAAATAAAATCAATCAACAAATATATCAAAAGATAATCAATCAACCAATCAATCTATCAATCAACCTATCAATCAATAAATATACCAAAGAATAATTAATAAATCAACCAACCAATCTATTTACCAATCAATATTATTAACAATAGATTGATTGATAAGTAGATAAATCAATCAATTCAAAAAATCAATCAAATAATAAATAGATAGATCGATAGATTGATTATATTAATCTCTCTTAACAACATAAGTAATTTAAAGAAAGAGTGTATCAATATATATATCGATATATCGAAACATATATCGATATAGAAAAATTCAATATATCGATATTTTATGCATATTCACCACGTGATCACTTCATTACCAATAAGATTTGACCTTCGAAAGTAAGGACTTAATTTAGTGAAAAAATAAATAATAGGAGACTTTTGTGATTATTATTATTATTATTATTATTATTATTATTATTATTATTATTATTATTATTATTATTATTAAAGCGATTTCAGGGGTTTCCTTTTTGCATAATCAGCACATTTTTAATTTTCTGGACACTTGTCAAATTGACCATTGTCTTTATTAAATACCCAGTGAGCCCCGGTGTTCTCAGTGCTGTCGGTGTTCACGGTTGACTCAGTGTTCCTTATGTCTACGGTCTTCTAGATGACCTCGGTGTTGACGGTTTACCCAGTGTTCCTTGTGGTTATGGTGTTCACGGTTGACCCAGGGTCCTTAAGTCTACGGTATTCTGGGTGTCCTCGATGTTCACGGTTGACCCAGTGTTTCTTATGTCTACGGTGTTCACGGTTGACCCAGTGTTTCTTATGTCCTCGGTGTTCACGGTTGACCGAGTGTTCCTTATGTCTAAGGTATTCTGGGTGTTCTCGGTGTTCACGGTTGCCTTAGTTTCCGCGGTGTTCTCGGTCTTCCTTGCATGGTTTAAAGCCTTTCAAGTGTCCTGTTTCAGTAAAGATAGTTTAGATCATAACTACTGAAACAGAACCTAAGAGAGGTCGTAAAAATCTTGGCTGCGGAGACAGTAATTGCGGCTACATGTCCATCATTTCCAACTGCGGCTACAGCTTCATCATTTTCAATTGCGGCTACAGCTCTATCATTTTCAACTGGGGCTACATGTCCATCATTTTCAACTGGGGCTACATGTCCATCATTTTCAACTGCGGCTACAGCTCCATCATTTTCAACTGCGGCTACATGTTCATCATTTTCAACTGTGGCTACAACTCCATCATTTTCAATGCAGCTACATTCATTTTCAACTGCGGCTACAGCTCCAATATTTTCAATTGCGGCTACATGTCCATTATTTTCAACTGCGGCTACAGCTCCATCATTTTCAACTGTGGCTACAACTCCATCATTTTCAACTGCGGCTACCTCTCCATCATTTTAAGAGATAGGCGGGGGAGGAGCTTGAATTTTACACAATGCAAAATGTAAGCATAAATAGGTGTAACGTCGCCTACTGGGGTAGTGTGACTGCCAAATAGGAACTCTTTGGTTACTGGTGTGTATCTTCGTCACATGAATATAACTTTGCTACACCTACTGGGTGCAACTTCGCCTACCGTGGTGTAACATCGCCTACTGAGAATGAAACCGCCTACTGAGGATGTAACTTCGTCTACCGTGGTGTAACATCTCCATCTGAGGATGAAACTTCGTCCGCCTACTGAGGATGTAACTTCCTACCGTGGTGTAACTTCGCCTACTGAGGATGTAACTTCACATACTGTGGTGTAACTTCGCCTACTAGAGTTACAAAGTATAGCAACAAAGATAGCTGTAAAAGGCTAATAGAGTAAAGAGTGATGTTAATAGACCTGAACAAATCTTTATCTGCCACTACCTCACAACTTTTATATATATATATATATATATATATATATATATATATATATATATATATATATATATATATATATATATATATATATATATATATATATATATATATATATATATATATATATATATATATATATATATAATAAATATAATATAAAAATAATAAAATTTAATTAAAAAAAAAAAAAAAAAAAAAATAAAAATAAAAAAATAAAAAAAAAAAAAAAAAAAAAAAAAAAAAAAAAGTCGCGGAAAATCCAAAGAAAATCGCAAAACGATATTTCCCCGTTTTCAATTATAAAGTTGTTTACCCTTAAAACAATAGTTATTAAGAGCATAGAGATATTCGCAATATGATAAAAGAAAATGGTCTGTTTTAGGATTAATGAAATGGGGGAATGAAACAAAGTGGGAGGTTTAGGGGGATTGGGGGGAGGGAGTTAAATTTGAAGAAAGTGGGGGATGGGTGGAGTGGAGGGGGATATCTATAGCAATATAATAACGGAATCATTTTAAAATAAAGAACCACAGTTTGTTATTGTATAATTCTTACTATAATATGAAAAGCTCGAGTGCATATATATATATATATATATATATATATATATATATATATATATATATATATATATATATATATATATATATATATATATATATATATATATATATATATATATATATATATATATATATATATATATATATATATATATCCTATAAATTATATATCCCAATATAATTATATATACTTATATATAATTATATATATATATATATATATATATATATATATATATATATATATATATATATATATATATATATATATATATATATATATATATATATATATATATATTAAATAAAAAAAACCAGAAGTAACACCGAAAAAAGCTGTGACGTCTCCTAATTATATCCTAAAAACTCATAAAATTAAATATAAAATTATATCCTACTGCCAGGTGCTTTTTTTATTATTATTTTTAAAAGCCTCCGAAGTTGGGTAAATATTATATTCCTTCTCCACCAGTCACTGGTCGGGGAGTACTTGGGTCTGAGCCCCACGTAAGTAAATGTTTGTGTGCCATGCATTTAATTAAATCTTTTCTCGAAGTTTTTAAGCTTTTCATTATTTAAAGTTCATTTCAAACCTTTTCCTAATATATATATATATATATATATATATATATATATATATATATATATATATATATATATATATATATATATATATATATATATATATATATATATATATATATATATATTATTATTTTTTTTTTTTTTTTTTTTTTTTTTTATTTATTAATTATTATTTATTAATTAATTAATTATTATTAATTTATATATAATATATTATATATTTATTAATATATTTTTTTTCTTTTTTTTTTTAAATTTTTAATGTTGGCAATGAAATTAATTATTATATTATTAATAAATAATAATAATAATAATAATAATAATAATAAATAATATAATAATAATAATAATAATAATAATAATAATAATAATAATAAATAATAATAATATATATATATATATATATATATATATATATATATATATATATATATATATATATATATATATATATATATATATATATATATATATATATATATATATATATATATATATATATATATATATATATATATATATGCGTGTGTGTGTATGTGATCATGTGATGTTATGATTAATCGTTATCGGCAAAATCGGCATATTTTTCTCAATCGTCATCGTCAATTTCTGCCGATTATTTCGCCGATTACTTTACATATATCGGCTTATATCTCTGTTCCACCTTCTTCTAATTGAGATGGAAAGGTTGCTTAGTATTGGGGTACAAATATACCCCCTTCCCCCAAGACGAAATCAAATTACCCCAAAAACTGGAGAAAAGATTTTTTTTGCATCACAGTTTATTTAAAGAGATCTAAATTTAAAGTACAAGAATTCTGCATGTCTGAACAAGTTCTCATTTATTAAAATTTTTAAAATAAATGTTCTGAAGATACTACAGGGTATCTCCCCCCACCCCCCACCCACGGCTCCAGATATGTGCTTACGGATATCAAAATACTGGTCTTGAGTTATTAAAATTTGTATGTGAACATTTCTTTATATTATATATTATATATATATATATATATATATATATATATATATATATATATATATATATATATATATATATATATATATATATATATATATATATGACGAGGACTCGTTACTGGCTATTTTTCAGCAGGAAATAACCATTTGCTACACGTCCAACCTCATCATGTAGCTATTTTCATCAGGATGGCACCATTTGCTACACGTCCAACCTCAGCATGTAGCCATTTTTCAGCAGGATGGGACCATTTGCTACATCCAACCTATCATGTAGCTATCAGCATGGTGGCACCATTGCTACACGTCCAACGTCAGCGTGTAGCCATTTTTCAGCAGGATATAACCATTTGCTACACGTCCAACCTTATCATGTAGCTATTTTCAGCATGGTGGCACCATTGCTACACGTCCAACCTCAGCATGTAGCTATTTTCATCAGAATGATAGCACCATTTGCTACACGTCCAACCTCAGCATGTAGCCATTTTTCAGCAGGATGGGACCATTTGCTACACGTCCAACCTCAGCATGTATGGAATTCAGTCCTTTGAAGATTGGGTCACATCCAAAGGACATTGTCCACCTAGGTCGCCTGACCCTAACACCGACGGACTTCCTCCTATGGGGCATGATGAATGGGAAAGTGTATAGTAACAAACCAAGTAATTAGTATAGGGGCACTTTCGAGGTAGCTAAATCTGGCACCTGTCGAAAGTGCATAGTATACTACTCAAGTACTCTCATGCAACTGAAAGATAACCTTCTGCAGGCAATTGACGCTGTTGACACCCAAGAAGTTGTCGGCAACCTTCGGTAACATGGAAAAGGGTATGCAGGGGCATGCCTTGATACCAATGGCGGTCACTTCCAACACTTAGTGTGATATCATCACCATTTTCACACAACGTGGCATATTTTAATAAGTTCTGACCACCATTTTCATATCTATGATCACATATCTGGAGGTTGAGAGCGGAATTGGACATCCTGTATTATATTATTAAAAATTACATGCATGTACAGTCGTCAACAGAAGTTCGTTCCTATTAGGCGGGAAATAAATATTTATATAAAAATGGAAATCATTTCATAAAAGCTCTATTTTGAATAAAAATAAAATAAAAACATTGTGCTGGGCTTAATTGAACTGTGATTGGCTGAACCTGAAATGATCTCCATTTTATATAAATTTTTATTTCCAGCCTAATAGGAACGAACTTCTGTTGACGACTGTACGTATTATATATATATATATATATATATATATATATATATATATATATATATATATATATATATATATATATATATATATATATATAATATATATATATATATATATATATATATATATATATATATATATATATATATATATATATATATATATATATATATATATATATATATATATATATATATATATATATATATATATATATATATATATATATATATATATATATATATATATATATAATATATATATATATATTAAAAAAAAAAAAAAAGGAGTTTACTTACCTGTAAAAATTAACAGTGACTCCAACACCGTTTTCTTCATCACAAAATCTAACGAAATTTTAAAACTTTTCAAAAACTTTTTAGTAATGTCATTTTTTTTTATTGTTGTTATTGTTTTTTGTAAAATAAAATAAAAAAAGTTTTAATAAGATATTCCGGATTTTCACCAAAAACTTGATTTCCAACTTTTATATTCAACCTATCAATGTGAAGTGCATTTTTGAAGATAGAAGTTAACTTTTTTGCATTGAAAAATTGAGTTTATTCACGTTTTTTTTTTTTAATATTTATATTTTTTTTTTTTTGAGAATTAATGAGAAGAGTGGTTTTTATTAATTGTTCTGAGGCATTTTTATTTATTCTCTTGGGAATGGTTTTTTTTTTTTTTTTTAATTTATTTGAATTTTTTATTTTTAATTTGTGGATTTTTTTTATTTTTTTTTTTATATTATTGTTATTTTTATTTTAAGAATAAAAAGAAAAAAAAAAAATTAATAAAAATTAAATAAATAAATAATAATAATTTTTTTTTTTTTTTTTTTTTTTTTTTTTTTTAATTATATATATATATATTTACTTACTTACGTCTTACGTCTTCCCTCAGGTAGGCCTACGGCCTGTCAGCGGAGACAGCATCGTCCTCCACGCATTCCTCTCCAGCAGCACACCGTCCTCCAAAAGTTGTTGTATCGCAGGCAGTCCATTTCTTCTCAACGCTCTCTCCACACAATCTCTCCATCTTCCCCTCGGTCTCCCCCTCGGCCTCACTCCCTCCACTCTCCACCTCCACCTCCTACTTGCTACTCGTTCTTCAGGCATTCTTTCCACATGCCCCACCACCTCAATCTCGCCGCGTCGATTCTATTTAACACCGGCACTACACCAACTCTCTCTCTAAACCATTCATTTCTCAATCTATCTCTTCTCGTCTTTCCCATCATCGTTCTCAA
>SEYY01022903.1:15000-20000 GCA_009176605.1 Armadillidium nasatum | reverse complement strand
AATTATTTCCGAAATTCAAATTAAAAACGGGGACTCCCTCCCTAAAAAATATTTTCAAAATTTATATGAAAAACGGGTACCCCCTTCCTAAAAAATACTTTCAAAATTCATATGAAAAACGGGGACCACCCTCCCTAAAAAAAAATTTTCGAAATTTACATGAAAACAGGGGTTCCCCTCCCCTTCCTAAAAATTTTTGCAAAATTATGAAGCCTTGAGTTAGATATTTATTTTACTAATATGCTGTCGTTATAAATTGTTAGACCTAGGTTTGGTATGTTTTTTTTTTTTTTTTTTTTTTTTTTTTTATTGAAAATCACTTAAAGATAATTATACTCCCACCACTTACACCCACAATTTACCTCTTTTTAAAATACTTAAATTTACCCCCAAAATTTCTGGGGTTCCTATATACATATTGTCTCATATTACATTCATAAGAATATATATACCAATTTTTTACTTAAAACTCACAAACTGTAAATATAACATTAATTATTTAAATATTTTTATTTATTTTATTTATTTATTTATTTTGTGAGGGGGGGGAGGGGAAGAGGTACTTTAATGGTTTTGAATACTAAAAAAAAAATAAAAATACATACATACCATATCTAGGTCTAACAATTACTAAAATAGGTTAGGTATATATATATATATATATATATTATATATATATATATATATATATATATATATATATATATATATATATATATATATATATATATATATATATATATATATATATATTACTCTCCCGTGGCATAACGGTAGTAATTGACACATGCGCTGGTTCGAACCTATTAATTATCCATCTAATATTGTTTGTATCTGGACTTTAATCCAGATATAAATTCATATCTGTATCCCGAATCTGATACATTAATAATATATGAATAAGACATATGTATGTATGTATAAATATATGTGTTATGTAATTATAAAAATACACAACGATGTAAATGAGACGTCTTATGTAAATTTAACGTGTTGCTTCCCCCCCCCCCCATGAAGTACGAATTTATTGGATTTGTTTGACTTGTTTACCCACAAACAGAAAAATTTTGTTTGAAAAGTTGTTATAAACAACGGTGGAAATGGACTTAAAATAAACAACGGTGGAAATGGACTTAATATAAACATAGAGGGAAATGGACTTAATATAAACGGCGGGAATAGCCTAATGTACTTCGTGGTTTATTTTTTGATATTCAATGGAAATAGAGGCCAGACTGTATATTAGCATCCATCCATAACTCAAAAACTACTTATCCTACGTTAAAAAGGATTATATTTTTGAAATCCTTGTCGAATTTTAAGTAAGAAAAATTGGGAAATAAAAAATAACTTCGTATAATAATTTTTTTTACATAAGTAAATTTTACTTTTTTATAAGCCGCGCAAGAATCTTTCGTCTGGCAATGTCATTTTTTAATTTTTTTTTTAGAAATTGGAAAACAGGAAATACCCTAAATCGTCTACAGGAAAAGTAGTCGACAATATCATCATCACTCACGGGTCGGGGGGTACGGGGGCAGAGCCCCCCTTAGACAAATGTTCTCTTTTTTAAATATTTAAGTGGTACATTTAACGACAACCTCACCGAATCATTTCAAAGCACGCACTGCCATCAAATTTTTCAGTTGCAACATTTTCATTTCCAAGTTGTCGTGCATTTTTATAAATATATATATATTTTTTTATTAAATTTTTTAATATTTTTTTATAGTTTTCTTACTGCAAATTACCCAAGGATTTCAAAACTATAATCCTTTTTAATGTAAGGTTAGTAGTTTTTGAGTTATGGATGGATGCTAATGTACAGTCTGACCGGAAATAGATAAATTGAGATGATATATATTACGTCAATTTGACTCATTTGATGCAATGGAGATTGAAATAATAAAAAGGTATAATGTTTACTACGTAATTCTGGGTTGAATGGAGGTGAAGCGAGCTAGGTGAAATTTAAATGTGTTTTTGGGAGTGAAAAGTTTTGAGTAAAGCCAATCAAATGAAAAATTATGTCCTTTTGGTTATATACTCTCTCTCTCTCTCTCTCTTTTTCACACCACACATTTCTCTCTCTCTCTCTCTCTCTCTCTCTCTCTCTCTCTCTCTCTCTCTCTCTCTCTCTCTCTCTCTCTCTTTCACACATTTCTCTCTCTCTCTCTCTCTCTCTCTCCATCTATCTCACTCCTATTTCTCATTTTTTTTCCTTTTAGCATAAGCCTATTCTCTCTCTCTCTTTCTTTTCCTCCTATTTTTAATCTATTTTTTTTCCCATTTCTTTTCCTTCAAGTTTTTTCCCTCTGTCTGTTTGTTTATTCCTCAAAGAATCGTTTATAGGATAATACAGGCAAGAAAGAGGCTCAAGTTTTTGTAGAACGTAAAAAAAAAATAACATCTAAATAAAATGACGTCGGAATACACTACACGGAGAAATGAAGCGAAAAGAGGACTGGAGAAGAAGCATTGTTTGAATGCAGCACCTTCAAAGTATCTATGAAGCAGTTTTTTTGTTTGATGTTTGAAAACAAAAATAAAAATAAAATAAAATTTTTTAGGGTGTGCGCTTGTAAACCTTAAGGGTACATGTGAACTAGGGGAAAGTGGAATAAAATCGGTGGGATAGTCCCTCTGTGAAGATAAAACACGAAGAGGGGGAACCAAAGGGCAACGAAATGCAGTGGGGTGATTCCCCTCCCACCCCCGAAACCTAATATTCAGTGGGGCATTGCCCAAGGAGTGGTATCTGCATGACTTGGTATGGCCCCTACGTCATATATATATATATATATATATATATATATATATATATATATATATATATATATATATATATATATATATATATATATATATATATATATATATATATTATATATATATATATATATATATATATATATATATATATATATATATATATATATATTATATATATATATATATATTTAAATCAAAAGCGCAAATTTTAAAAATTTAGATGCAAGCGCACATTTTTCAAAAAATTTTAAAAAAAAACCGCTAAACATGTTTAAAAATGCAAATTTGAAGCAAAAAAAAAAAAAAAAAAAAAAAAAAAAAAATTTAGCCTTTAAAATTTTTTTATATTATTATATAAATATTTATATCATAAAGAGAAGATATCCTTTAAAAATTTTAAAAAAGCAATGTGTTTCTTAGAACTTTTAATCTATTTCTTTATTATGTATATATGTATATATATATATATATATATATATATATATATATATTATATATATATATATATATATATATATATATATATATATATATATATATATATATATATATATATATATATATATATATATATATATATATATATATATATATATATATATATATATATATATATATATATATATATATATATATATATATATATATATATATATATATATATATATATATATATATATATATATATATATATATATATATTATCATATTATATCATCATCATCATCACCGTCCAAACCGGTAGGCTGACGCCTGTCGGGTGCTACTCCTCCAAAATTTTCTCCACGCATTTCTGTCCTCAAACATTCGGTTGTCTTCACCTTTTCCAGGTTTTTCCTTCGTTGTTATGGTTCTTTTTCCATCTCTTGGTTGGCTTTCCCGCCTACCGTCTCCATCCTCTCTGGTTCTTCCCGCCGGTCTCCTTCCTCTCTCCCTCCCCCATTCTCTTCACGTGACCAAACCATCTCAGTTGGTTTCTTTCTATGCATTCAAAAATTGATTCCACCCCAAGTTTCTCTCTCACCAGTTCACTCCTCATTCTATCTCTCAGTGATATATATATATATATATATATATATATATTATATATATATATATATATATATATATATATATATATATATATATATATATATATATATTATATAAAATATAAATATTATTATTCATATATTCATACCTTATGTATATATGCAATATTACAGATTATAAAAATAATTTAACCTAAAAATTGAATTAATTTCAAAAATCCTTCGGTTCAGCTTCGTTTTCCATAATTGTCCTTATTTTTACGCGAAATCATCCTTTTATGCAGCCTAACAGCAATAGTCGTAATTATTTCGATGTACTCGGCAATTACAGTTTTATTAAATATTAGGCTTTTGATTCAATAAACCATATATTATATATATATATATATATATATATATATATATATATATATATATATATATATATATATATATATATATATTATATATATATATATATATATATATATAATACAATATCATCTTTTATTATATATATGATTATATATTTTTTAAAATATATATTTTTTTTATATATATTATATATTTAAGTATTAACTATTAGCAGAAAGAGAAAAAAACTTGGCTGCAAAAAGCGCAAAAACTTAAAGCGAAAAATTTGCGCTTTTGCGCTCTTAAAAAAGTTGTTAAAGCGCAAAATGCAAAAGCGCACATTTTCGAAATTTTAAAACGCAAAAAGCTTAAAGCGCAAATTAAAGCGCAAAATTGCGCTTTGCGCAAATTTTATTCAATTTTGCGCTTATATATATATATTATATATATGTAAAAATATTATCATATATATATATATATATATATATATATATATATATATATATATATATATATATATATATATATATATTATATATATATATATATATATATATATATATATATATATATATATATATATATATTATATATATATATATATATATATATATATATATATATATATATATATATATATATATATATATATATATATATATATATATAAACAAACGAAAACGAATAGGGTAATTTATTTTTTGCACTTCCTCCACAATCTTTTTTTTTATTTTATTTTACTTTTTTTTTAAAATTAAAACCGTTAAAATTTAATTTCAAAATACGGTTTTTATTTCCCTTTTTTAACGGAATTTCAAACAAACACATTGAAATAAATGGAATTACTTTTAATGCTTTTAAATA
>SEYY01022903.1:0-5000 GCA_009176605.1 Armadillidium nasatum | reverse complement strand
TATAATATATATATATATATATATAGGTTATTTATTTATATATATATATATATATAGATAATATATATATATATATATAATAAATATAATAATATATTATTATATATATATATATATATATATTATATATATATATATATATATATATATATATATATATATATATATATATATATATATATATATATATATATATATATATATATATATATATATATATATATATATATATATATATATATATATATATATATATATATATATATATATATATATATTATATATATATATATATATATATATATATAATCATTCACTATTAACGTAGAACTACACTAGACACAACTTTCCTTCTCAACGTCTCTTTGAATACTGAAGTAAACTAGTAAAGTTTTAACTCAGAAAGGTGAAAAATAAAATTTAAATGAAATAATTTGTAGCAGGGTTGGGTATTTTTTTGATTTTTTTTATGTATGAATCAAATAAAAAAAAAAATTCTTATTTTACTGATTTTATTGATTTTTTTTAGTTACAATATTTTTTTTTTATTATTAGTAAGTTTATTTGCCTAAGTAATAATTAATAAGGAAATATAATTAGCTTAAGTTATTTAAACTAATTTTTTTTAAAAAGTATTTTAAATTTTTTTATATATATATTAAAATGATGACAATGTGACAGATAGAACCACTTCACTGTAGTTAAATTTTAAATTTTAAAACTATATTATATTATTATTTTAAAAAAAAAAAAAAAAAAATTTTGGTTTTATTTAATTTTTATTATTATATTATTAAGATAAATATTAAAATAAATTTTTTTTTTTTCGTTTTGAAACTCTCAGCACTTGAATTTTGAGGAAAAATAAAACATTAATTTCTATAATTAGAAAATAAGTAAATAGAGATAGTTAGAGCTTTGGATAGGGGGGGGGGGGGAAGAACCCTAAAGCTTTTTATTCCCTTTGGTTTCATTTTTTATATTCATCTGTATTCACATAATTCTATGGAAAAAGTTAACTACAATAAACTTTTTTTGGATAAGTTTATATTTACAGATAGTAGATATTAAAGTGGTTCAGTGGTAAAGTAAGCTTATAATCTCCGGCATTATTGGCCAAGCCAGCGGTATTTTACTTTATCTTTTTTATTTTTTATTATTTTTTTTTATTTATTTTTATAATTAAATGAAATTTGGCATTGTTGTTGTCACGTTTTCACTCGTATAGCTTGCAATAAATAAATAAATAAATAAAAAATAAAAAATTATAATTAATTAAATTTAAAAACATTTCTATTGAAGTTTGAAAATTAATAAATTTTATATAACTCACCTATCTTTTTCAGTAAATATCTAAAAAAGGTAGAATTCAAAAGTAAAACAGTTGCTGATGGTTTCAATAATTTAGCCAAAAATATCTTTGGAGTTTGATTAATTTTTCCCCCAACTTAATAAAATGCATAAATTTATATTAATTTTAATTTATTTTATTTAATTTTTTTTTTAAATCTCTCTTATGATATTCAGAACTTAAAAATACGAAGATAGTGACGTTTTTATTTTTAGAAAAAAAAAAAAAATTTTTTTTAAAATAAAAAATCAAGAAAATCAAAAAAAAAAAAAAAAAACAGGTAAAAATATCATCTGATTCATTTAATTTTTTTTTTAAAATCATTAAAATAAAAAAAATTTTTTTTTTTTAAATCACGTACAAAAATCAATTTAATTTTTGACTATTATACCAGCCCCTATCTGTTGTGGTAAAGTTTTAAACAGTTTTACATACATATAAAAAGAACTGAATACCCAATATCAAAAGCACTAAAAGTAACTAGTTTGTATACTAGTTTATGGAACTATGAATTTTAATATACTTTATAAATACAAGTCCACGTTATTATATTTGCGCTAGTAGAATCCTTTTACATACACTACAAAAAAAGTGTCCTAATGAATCGTTGGGACAAGAGGCAAAAATGTCAACAATTTTTTTCAGTTTTTTTTTTTATTAGAAAAATAAATTGGTGAAGCGACTTTATGTTTAATTAACAGGTCTTTCTCTATTGAAAATTTTACTGCCATACTACTTGCACTAAACCTTGAACTAAGAAGTAACTTACTATTAAAATATGTTTTATGTGGTGAAGGTTAAGAAGTTGTCTGACCTTCGATATAATGAAAACATCGATATATCAATGGAAATTTTTTACATTTGTATTATTTAGCTGTTATTTCATTTATGCCTATTATGATTATTATGATTATTATGATTATTATGATATAATTATTATTGATTATTATGATTATTATTATTATGATTATTATTATTATTATTATAATTATTATTGATTATTATTATTATTATTATTATGATTATCATCATTATTTAGTTTTCTAGCATACTTAGATTTATCATAACTTGAACGACCGAAGTTTGCCGTGTGATACAGGCCTAACCGATAGATAGAAATGTGAAAATATAGATATAAAAAAAATCGATATACAAGGTCAGACAACTTCTTAACCTAAGCCGTTTTATGTAATATTCTAATTTTATTTACGTAAAAAAAATTTCATACTTAAACTGAGAATATTAAAGAAATGTTAATGTGGTAAAAATAAAAGTTTAGACTGCTTTTTGTGTTTTTTTTTTTTTTTTTTAAAAAAAAAGATTTTTTTTTTTTAAAATATTTTTTATTTTTAAAAAAAAACTAATATATATATATATATATATATATATATATATATATATATATATATATATATATATATATTATATATATATATATATATATATATATATATATATATATATATATATATATATATATATATATATATATATAATATTAATATAAAATAAAAATTTAAAAAAAAAAAAAATTAAATTATTTGAAAAAAACAAAAAAATAATAAAAAAAAAAAAATTTTTTTTTTTTTTTTTTTTTTTTTTTTTGTTACCGTCACAATTTTTTAGTAAAGTTAAAAACAAATTCGTATTTATTAGCAGGAATATTTCGGTTTATTTTCGCAATTACTTTTCTGAAATTAAACATTTGAGGAGGAGGGAAAAACTGGTAATTTAGTGAAAAAAAACCCTCGTTAATTTTGTACCTAAAATAAATTAAAAAGATTTCGCTCCTGTTTATCACAGTATCGATATTTTGAACGATTAATTCCATCAATCGATTAAGACCGTAATTCTCCAATTGTTGAAGGGTAACATTGAAAACCATTTCAGTTACGAACCCATCATCCCCAGTTGTCATTTCCCTTGAGAACGGGATCATTTTCGATTTCCTGACTGAGGATTAAAAATTAAAATAAAATAATATATATATATATATATATATATATATATATATATATATATATATATATATATATATATATATATATATATATATATAATATATATATATATATATATATATATATATATATATATATATATTATATATATTAATATATTTAATATTTTTTTTTTTTTTATATTTTTTTTAAAAAATTTAATTTTTTTTTTTTTTTTTTTTTAGTAAGCTTATTCGCCTAAAAAATAATTAATTAAAATAATAAATAATTATTTATTATTCAAGTTAATTTAAATTTATAATTTTGTTAAAAGTACAAGCTATTTTAAATTACTTTTTATATAAAAGTAGCGAAAATGCGATTGATAGAACCAATTCACTATTTAAATTTTTAATTTTAAAAGGAAACTGGTAAACTATACTACATTTTAAAATATTTTATGGTTCTGTGCCGTTATTTAACTATTATTTTATTATTACGGGAATTTTTAAAATTTAATATTAAAATAAATATTTTTAGCGTTGGGAACTCTCAGCACTTAGATTTTGAAGAAAAAAACATTAATTTGTATAATTAGAAATAAGTAATAGAGACAGAGCTTTGAATAGAATGGCTTAGGTGTAGATTGTTTCTGACTTTCGATATTTTTTTTAAAAAAAATCATTTATTAAAAAAAACTTTTTTTTTGTGGTAGATTGCTGAATGCTGGTATATTTGAACCCTAAAGCTTTCATTCTCTTATGTTCCTTTTTTTTTTAATTCACCCCAACAGTACTGCATAATTCTATGAAATAAGTTAACTACAATAAACTACTATGAATAAGTTTATATTCATAAATACGTCACGGTGTTACTCGTACAGCTTGCTAATGATAAATGAATAAAAATAACAAAATTAAAAAAATTATTGCTATTGAAATTTTAAAATTAATAAATTTTATAAAACTCTCCCGCCTTTTCGGTAAATATCTAAAGGTAGCTAAAATTCCAAAGTAAAACTGTTGTAGGTTACAATAATTTAGTCAAAAAATATCGTTGGACGTTTGATTAATTTCTCCCAGCCTAATAAAATACCTTATAAATATATTAATTTTAATTTTTTTTTTAAATCTTTAAAAAAAAAAAAATAAAGACACGTTATTTTAAATTTTTTTTTTTTAAATTACGTAAAAAAATTAACTGATTTAAATAATTATATAATTTGAATTTTATTATGCCAACCTTAAAAATATATTATATATATAATATAATAACTCACTTAATTTAGTATAACTATAAATTTAAATATACCACTGTTATTGTCACAAGAGTTGACGGAATTTTTATCCTTTGCGTTGTGAAAAAGTTTAACATTTTATTTTCGGCAAAAATTATTATTTTTAAATGAATAATGAATTTTTTAAATTAATATGATATATATATATATTATAATAAAATATAAAACTATATATATATATATATATATATATATATATATATATATATATATATATATATATATATATATATATATATATATATATATATATATATATATATATATATATAAAAATATATATAATATAAATAATATAATATGATATATATAATATATATATATTATATTATATATATATATATATATATATATATATATATATATATATATATATATATATATATAATATATATAATATATATATATATAT
>SEYY01022902.1:30000-32045 GCA_009176605.1 Armadillidium nasatum | reverse complement strand
CGAAATTAAGACAACGTGTTCGCGCATCGTAATGAGACGATTGCAGAAAGGAAAAATCTTCCATAAGCCTTTTATCCACAGCATAACAAATACATATTTACCGAGAAATTAAGTATAAGAAGCGGCTGCTACGAGAGGTCAGTTCCCAAGGACCGACAACTACAGAACAAAACAAAAAAAGGTATTGAAGATTTCTTTTTATTTATTTGATTTGAAATCATCATTTTCCCTAAATAAATAAAATGGGTAAAACTTTTTTTTTTTTTTTTTTTGTCTCTCAAGAAATGGGGCTCATCTGCATTTATTTACACTTGCTGACATACTTTTCTAGTGATTTTATAAACAAAAAACAGAAAATACACAATACAAAAATACACACACACATATAAAATATATAGATATATATATATATATATATATATATATATATATATATATATATATATATATATATATATATATATATATATCATCATATCTCTGGTGCAAAGGCCAGAGGCCTACTAAACTTCCACCAGAGTTAGGGGGAAAGATGGAAGCCTGGTCAAATTTTAATTAAAGGCCAACGTGACCTGATACACAACGTTTGAAGGTGTTGAAGTCATAGGAAGTTGGAAAAATAGAAGAAGAGTGTGTTTCAGACTTAACAAATTTCTAAACTGGTACAGATATTAAAATATTAATGCATTTTCTTCATACGTATTTAGCTACAAACGTACTGTAAATGATATACGTTTAATATAAGAGGCGCAACCTGAGCGCGCTTGCACGCCTACGACATATGAAGCGTAGAACACGTGTCGATACCCACCGGGTTGCACATATAACATATTGATAAAAATTTTTTTTATAATATATATATAATATATATATATATATATATATATATATATATATATATATTCTTTTTAATTATATCTACACCAGGGTTTTTTTAATAGTCACTTTTTCGTTTGCCCTTTTTTTTTTGCCCATTTTATTTATTTTGCAACACGTGACAATTTTTTTTATAGCCAACTTTTATTTTTATTTTGCAAATTTTTTGTTTTAAACTTATTTGAATATAAATATAAATTTGCTGCCCGTTAGGCCTACATTTACCTTCAAGTCAAGGTTAGATTAAGTAGAACTAGTTTGTTAGGAAAAAAAGTGAAGGGAAAAGACACGAACCATATATGAAATATTTAAAATATACTCACGACACACTGGCTACATTTCAGGACTTTTCGCTACTTTTTTCAATTTTTAAAACTCGATAACTTATTTCCCTTTCGTTTCTCGATTTTTTAAATATTTTTTTCGTTTTTTGAGGTCATGTTCTACAAATAATGTAAATTTCGCTAAAATCGGCTGGGGTAGATATACTTATATATATTATATATATATATATATATATATATATATATATATATATATATATATATATAATATATATATATATATATATTATTATATAACAGAAAATAATTCATCATACATTCATTTTGAAAGTTTGCGAAGAAAACAATTGTAAAAATGGATATTTACAAAACAAATTTTTACCTTTTTCTACAATATTTCGAAGCCATTTTTCAGTTCATTAAAATCTATGGATATAAAAACGCATGTTTCAACTTTACTCATAACAAAACTACTATACTTGTTTTAATATTATTTTTCATAATAACTGTTACTACTGAGGGTACTACGATTACTCCTACTAATTATTATATTATTTATACAAACGCATATATATAATATAATATAATATATATATATATATATATATATATATAATATATATATATATATATATATATATATATATATATATATATATATTTAAATATAAATACAAAAACACCAAAACTACAAACAAAACATACATATATATATATTATATATATATATATATATATATATATATATATTATATATATATATATATATATATATATATATATATATATATATATATATATATATATATATACCGTATGTATGTATGTGTGTGTATGTGTGTGTGTGAAAGACCTACCAGTTAGCTCTCCCATACACTTTCCAGT
>SEYY01022902.1:12500-15000 GCA_009176605.1 Armadillidium nasatum | reverse complement strand
CCCAATAAACAGCAATGAATGCCAAAACGTATGTATTTATTAACGTTATTTTATTGCCAACGATCAACGACTCCATCAATCTCCGTAACCTTTCTCAACCAAAAAAAAAAAAAAAAAAAAAAAAAAAAAAAAAAAAAAAAAAAAAAAAAAAAAGTAGCTCTCCGAAACGTTCTTAAGCCCGGAGGGTCGAATTCAAAGTTCACTTTCAGCAACGCAATTTTATATATAAATTCGATTATATATCAATGTTAAGGTGAGAAATCTCATACAAAATCGGGCTTTTTTACTTTAACAACTGTATAATTATTAGAAAATTTTATTATTATTATTATTTTAACCACGTAATAAACTCAGACAATTAGAAACTTGATTTGAAAAACACGTACAGGTCTTTAGTCTTTTATTTCTCGTCTTCATAATTACAGAATTGATGATAATAATAATAATAATAATAATAATAATAATAATAATAATAATAATAATAATAATAATAATAATAATAATAATAATAAAATTTTATACAAAAAGTTTTATGAAGTTAAATAGAGAATTTGTACAGTTTAGATTACAAAATATTAGTATTATTTTTAATTGAAATAATAATAATAATAATAATAATAATAATAATAATAATAATAATAATGACAATAGTAATACAATTTTATACAAAAAGTTTTATTCAGTTAAATAGAGAATTTGTTCAATTTAAATTACAAAATTTTTGTATTATTTTTAATTGAAAATAATAATAATAATAATAATAATAATAATAATAATAATAATAATAATAATAATAATAATAATAATAATAATAAATAAATAAATAAATAACTAAATAAATAGTAATTTGCACAGTTACTTTCATTTAAGCTATTGGATTGGCGCAAGTTAAAATTTTAACGATTAAGGAATCGATACTACTAATAAAATATTTCTTTCTTTCAGAAATATCTACTGTTCTAATGATATATTTCTTTCATATTAACTAGCTCTCCTTTTTTAAATATTTAATTCATCAACAGACAATGCGTTCTCCAATACATTTTCAACAGCGTTATCTCATTCTGCTCCTAAAAATTTGCTTATATAACAAACCTTTGTAACTTAATATATATATTTTGCAAAATATCGAACGAATATTTATTTAAGATATTATTTTAAAATATGAAAATATTTTGAGAAATCTGCAAATAATTATTTTTGCTTTAAGAATAATTTAAATTTTTTTTTTTAAAATAAGCGAATAATTTTTTAAAAATGTTTTACGTATTAAAATATTCTTAAGCTATTTAAGTAGTTTAATTTTGATCGTAAATCATAATTTTGACCGTAAATAACCGTTCTTTTGTTATTATTATCGATGAAATAAAAAATTCGTTGTACAGAGTATTTAAAATCTCTCTCTCTCTCTCTCTCTCTCTCTCTCTCTCTCTCTCTCTTCTCTCTCTCTCTTCTCCCCTCTCTCTCTCTCTCTCTCTCTCTCTCTCTCTCTCTCTCTCTCTCTCTCTCTCTCTCTCTCTCTCTCTCATATCTTTCTGGATTTTAAATCGGAAAGAGAATCAACAGCTTCCATTCAAGGATCTTTTCTTAATGATTATTCAAAATTCACATATGAAATGAACAAGGTAAAAACCATTACCAAATTTGCGCAATCACTCGTCACTACCTTTTTTCCTTTATAACCAAAAATAAGACTCAAAATTTTACCTTAACTAGGGAATATAAGAAGGTACAAAAAAAAAAAAAAAAAAAATATATATATATATATATATATATTAATATTCAAATCACTAAAAGAACCTAAATAAACAGAACCATTAAAAAAAATTTAAATACAAAAGGAGTCTCAAAGTATATTTCTGCAATTTAAGTACCTTATAAAGCTTACTACTACGTGTACCAGGTCTATTACAATGACAAAAATCAAATGCCAATTTCTTTACATATGGATTTAAAGCTAAGTAAATTCTTCAAGGATTTCCAAGTTCCTTCACTTCCTTTCGAAATACATCAAAATTGGCAGCAATTTCTTAACTTCTACATTCATAATTCCCATTAAAATTTATCCGAAATGGGCAAAATAAACACCCGCATTTTATTGTGACGTTGGACAAGGCTTTCCTATTAAACCATTAACCTTGAAGAGAATCTTCACACACATTCAATTGCACCCGGTAACATACAAAGAAAAATAAAAATAATCATAATAAAAAAAATATATAATAATAATAATAATAATAATAATAATAATAATAATAATAAAATATATTAGTCATGATAATAATGATAATAATAATAATAAATTATTATTATTACTTTACATACATTTTATTTTTTATTATTATTATTTATTATTATTATTATTATTATTATTATTATTATTTTAAATATGTTAATAAGAATGCAACTTTTCCCTTTGGTTTAAAGGTTAAAAATTCCAATACCGTACTACTACTAAAACTACTCAATAATAATAATAATAATAATAATAATAATAATA
>SEYY01022901.1:300000-303750 GCA_009176605.1 Armadillidium nasatum | reverse complement strand
AGTCTTGAATAAATCTGTCATTTCCTCAAAAATATACTTTTATCTGAACTTTATTCAGTCGTTTCATAGTCGGGATATCATACACCTGCTTCAATGTCGGTGGTAATTCCTATATAATGACTTTTATTATCCTTCTTTGAAAATAATAAGGCTTCTATTTTTAATTATTTTACCAGAAACTGAAAACTGTTAATTTTTTTAAATGAAAACCTTCCTCCTTGAAAATTCTTAGAGAGTATTGATATTTAATTTTTTCCCATAATTATTGCAAAAAAAAAAATAAAAAAAAAAAATAAAGAAATAAAAAAATAAAAAAGAATTAAAAAAATGTTTAAAAATTAAAAAAAATTAAAATTAAAAAAGAAAAAAAAAGTATATAGTCAGATTTACCTCATTTATTTTCCACAGTATAAATTGCATAAAACTGTTTGTACTGAATAAATTCTAACTTTTCCTTTTAGCTTACCGTTTCATATTGTTCTCTTAAATTTGATAATACTATTTCCCTTTGTAAGCTTTTAACTATTGACTTTGATATTAACATTTAAAGATTCAGTTTATGCATTTCATATTATTATTTTATTCTTTTTATGTTACTTGATTATTATTCTCTATTAATATAATAATTGTTTTTCCCTTTATAACTATATATATATATTTTTCCTTTGTTTATAATTTTATTCTTTAATTTCTTTATTTTTAATTTTCTTTATTCTTACTTTATTTGTTTTGCGTTGTTATAACTAATATTGCTTTGTTATGTTTGCTGTACTGCTGTTTGAAAATGTAAAAATTTACCCACAATTCTTCAAAAGTTGAAATTTGAGGTTTAAAACTTGCTTCTGCAAAACACATTCCTTTGCTTTAAAAACTAAAACAATTTTTACCTTTTTAAATTTTAAAATTATATAATATTTCTTCAACAAATTTTAACATAGTGTTAGAATTTAGACTAAAACTTTTGATTTATCATATTTTATATATAATTTTTATATTATTTTTATCTTCAATAGAATGTATATATATATATATATATATAATATATATATATATATATATATATATATATATATATATATATATATATATATATATATATATATAATATATATATATATATATATATATATATATATATATATATATATATATATATATATATATATATATATATATATATATATATATAATATATATATATATATATATATATATATATATATATATATATATATATATAATATATATATATATATATATATATATATATATATATATATATATATATATATATATTATAATATGCAGGAAATGTCACATGTACTCATCCAGAAATTTTGTACATCATTACATTTATTCTTCCATTTCTTTCTATAAGTTTCTTGTAATATATAATATTATATATATATATATATATATATATATATATATATATATATATATATATATATATATATAATATATATATATATATATATATATATATATATATGCCAAAATTTATATTAGCTTTTTCTTTTACACCATTTTTAGAAACTCTGTTACTTGCTGCATAGTTAATTCATCCAAAATCAATAAATTGTAACGAAAAATTTAAATGCTTCTTCCACTGAATTATGTTTTCTTCAAGTTTTGTTTATATGGAACTTGCCATATGTTAAGCCAGCTTTGAATATATTTGCTACGTATAACCTGTTCAATGACTCTCCTCTAGGTTCTTGAAGAGGTTTTAGCATTTATATATAAACTTATTTGGATAATTGGAATAAAATTAGTCAAATAGAATATTAGCTTAAAAATGCTTTAAAAGTAATAAGAATCAAGCTATATTATTGAAAATATTATCATACTTAATAAATTAAACCAACTATGTCATGCTTGTATAGTCCAATAGGTGAGTAATGTATTTATGAATTCATATGAAAGTAGGAAAATGAATCTAAGTCATTTAGAATCAACTTTGAAGATAACCTTCTGTGTGAACTACGAACTACGATAAAATAATGAGTAATAATTTACACTCCAAAGTCTTAAACGACACTGAAATAAATTCTTTTTCATTTCAAAGGAAATTGTATTTAACTCTTTAGAAATATTTTTTGTTATCTGCAAAATGTGTGCCGTGCTTAATAGAAAATGAATTGAAATATTTTCTTGCTTATTTTAAATGCTGTCAGAAAAGGAACTTGTCATTTCCCTCCAGCTCTACATTTTTTAAATTAATATTATTCAAAATTTTAAATTATACTTTGAATATTGAAAGCTTCACGACATCATTTACTAAATATTTCCAGTGAACTGCATTCATATTTTAAATGACTTGTACCCAGAATCATTACTAAACATGAATAATCAGTTCTTGTGCCTTAAGGAACAAAAGATAGAACAAAAACTTTTCATTCTCTTGATCTTTAAATCTGATTACGATTCCTTTACATAACATACCACGCTTTATCATAGCTTGTACATTACTTTTAAAATTATTTATTAAGACTAACTTCTTAGATTCTTGCAAATTCAAAACGACAACACTTTTCTAATAAATTTTAAATTTACTGACAAATAAAAAATAATTATTGCATTTTATATTTTAAAAACGAAAAAAATAGTTTATTTTCCAGGAGATTAAAATATCTTTTATTCTTTTTAATTTGTTTCAGGAAAAATTCTATGGAGAAATGAAACCTAGGAATGTAAAAAGGAAAAATCAAACAGGAAAAAAACGCCTAGGGTGTTATTACAATACTAGCATGCATATCATAAAAAGTGAAGGTATAATTTTTTGAAAACTTTTTTTTATTTTTTGACCGATTGAGCTGAAAATTTCAGTATAGATAGCTTTTTCCTGAAAAAAAAGTCCATTTCTAACGTTTTTACAAGTAATTAACCGTTTAGAAGTTATTTGGAGTCAAAAGTTAAAAAAAAAAGTGAATAGCGGGATCAAACCACTGGTCCACATGAGCTGAAATTTTAACTGAACAATCCTTGCCCCAATTTCAAGATTGTGTAGAAAGCGATATTTGATATCACGTCTAGAAAAAAAATTATACGCACTCAAATTTTTTTTTGAAAAAAATCATATCCTTCCGGAGGAAAAAATTATTTTTAAAAAAAATGCCTCAAACAATTATTTTTCTTTTTGTATATTATTTAGAGGAGGGATAGTTCTACAACTTTTATTTAGAGCATTATTAAATGCTATTTGTTTAAAGAAAGATATAGCCTCTCAAACTTTTAAAATATTTGTAACTTGGCACAATAATGGACCCTACTTGAAAGGCTATATCTCAGAAAAAAAGAACCAGATCGAAAAATATATAGAAACGAATTTGTAGCCACATCACTTCTCTATAAACCCACCAAAAATAAGAAATGTAGTTATTGTAGTTTTTTTTTAAATATTTTTTTACAAAAAAGTTGGATTTTTTTTTTTTTTTTTTTTTTTTTTTTAGAAATTTTAAACTTTCGATAGTTGGTTAGTATTGGGCTAATAACATTTTTTGTGTACTTCTGAGAGCATAAGTCTCTATGACGATTTTGTAGCCAATAGATTTTGAAATACACACTCTAAATTTCAGGCTAAAAAAAATTTTCATGTGGCCTCACCTTAGATTTGAACATACCTAAAATTTCTGAAATAACTTCTAAACTTTAACTCCCTCGCAAAAACGTTAGGAATGGAATTTTTTCGTTATCATATATTGAAATTTTCAGGAGAATCGGATGATTTTTTTTTAAAGGCGTGACCTC
>SEYY01022901.1:290000-295000 GCA_009176605.1 Armadillidium nasatum | reverse complement strand
AAGTACTGTTGCAGGAATATGAAGTTACTGCAGCCGACACCACCCTGCATCTTGCGGGATATGGTGTAGAGTATATATATATAATATATATATATAATATATATATATATATATATATATATATATATATATATATATATATATATATATATATATATATATATATATATATATATATATATATATATATATATATATATATATATATATATATATATATATATATATATATATATATATATATATATATATATATATATATATATATATATATATATATATATATATATATATATATATATATATATATATATATATATATATATATATATATATATATATATATATATATATATATATATATATATATATATATATATATATATATATATTATATATATATATATATATTGTTAATTTTTCTTTTGCATTGATAGTCCTGATAATATGTCATGTAAAATTTATATAACATTTTTAGGTAATGTTACTTGTATTGTTGAGTAGCTTTAATCGATCTATTAATTGATTTTAATTATAATGTGAAGCGGAGTTTCGGATTTTCATTCCTTTTCTATCGATAGTTTTCTTGTTTGTGTTTCCTGTGTGACATTTTTCAAAAACCTAAGCTCGTCCAGGGTCTCAAAACCGTAAAATTCACTAAACGTAAGATTACCAGGGGCGTGCAAAAGATATAACTTTCCGTTCGGTGGCAATCCTAAGCCAGACCCTACTAGAAACTCACTTGTGTGAGTTTTAATGCGCAGCAAGGAGACCTATGCTCTGATGCAAAGGTTATTAAGCAAATTTTACGTTAAAGGGAAACTTGCAAGCAAAGGGATATCTAGCAAGTCCCAATAAGTCGGAGGTAAATTGAGATAAAAAGTATATGCAACAAGGAAGTTATGTAATGAGGCAAGGGTTAAATTTAACATAATCTCCGGTAAATATTGAAAGCAAGAATTCGGTGTCGTGGAACCGCTCCGCGGCCTTATAAAGGGAATAAAGTTGTCAAACAGCACCAACTTGTATTGTGATTTGTAACTATTATAAACAATTAAGTAGATTTTTAACGGACTAGAAACCATTATGACAATTAACTATAAATAAACACGAATCGAAAGGCGTAAAAGAAACACCGTAAAGGTATATAACAAATTTAAATGTTGAATTGCAAATTTTCACCTTTAGTGAAAAAAGACTTTCCACTAAGATGGTAACAATTTTTGGCGCAAGAGCAGTGCCATTTTGTTTTGTAAAATTAGTAATTAATATTCCATTAATTTTATAATTAATCATTTAATGGAAATAATGATCAACTTTCTAGAACAAGATAATATATCAGATGCAGTGAACAAACTGTCCAAATTTAAAATCAATCGGAACAGCGGTTGCAAAGATCGGAAAAACAAGCCACAAAATTAATAATAGATGAATTATTAATTAATTAATTGCAACCTAGGAAAATTATGAATAAAAATAGAATCTATGTTATACAGAGAAACTATTGTGTAAATTTGACAATGATTTGAACTCTATTTTCAGAGAAATAAAGGTTTTCAGATGAAAAAAAGCCTAATATTATTAATGAGGCATAATTAATCAATTAATTAGATTTAATCATTGGATCTAAAGTGCGCTGATAAGTCGAGAACAATAAAATACAACAAAAAGAACGATTAAATATGTCTAATCCAGAGAAAATTAAATTTAAGTGGATATATGTAAATTTGAAGGAACCCCAGAGCATATATATATATATATATATATATATATATATATATATATATATATATATATATATATATATATATATATATATATATATATATATATATATATATATATATATATATATATATATATATATATATATATATATATATATATATATATATATATATATATATATATATATATATATATATATATATATATATATATATATATATATATATATATATATATATATATATATATATATATATATATATATATATATATATATATATATATATATATATATATATATATATATATATATATATATATCTGGAATAGGGGTGTGTGACATATCAAACGAAAGGTAATAATCTCCTGAATATGAATCTGTTATTAAAAATGAAGCAAATGAACTTTAAAAAAAGTTATAAGCCAAAGAAGAAAGAGAAAATGAGTACGGTAAATTTTTGTAATGCCATTAAGGAAGGCCTTTTAGGCAAAAAAAGGATACAAAACAGGATACAATAATTAAATTCATGTAGTTATACATAAATATATATGTAAAAATTGAGTTTGAGCGTGTTCTCGGCCACAAAAAGGGGCAAAAATCCCTCAAAATCACTCATTTATATCCTTAAAGTTAAAAAACCAATGTCTGGTTGGAATTTTAGTAATAAAATTCGCAACACTAATCTTATAAATAACCACCTATGATTTTGTTTTGTTTTTTTCACAATCGTTTTTCTATATTATTTATCTTTTTAGTATTAAACCTAAATGGAGAGAAACGTGCGTTTTCTAGAAAGACTTACCCAGTTTTATTAAATATTTTATTCCTCTGGGATTTTATTGCTTTATATATATATATATATATATATATATATATATATATATATATATATATATATATATATATATATATATATATATATATATATATATATATATATATATATATATATATATATATATATATATAGTAGGAGGAAACAGAGTAGGATTTGTTGTCAGACACGCAGACACCAGAGTTTCAGTTAAGAACAAGAGATGAGGTCTAGAAGAAGAGAGGTGGTGTTCGACAAAGTAGAGATTAGAAAAAACGACCGCGAATGTTGTAGAAATTAATGAAAAAAGAAGACCGTGCATATATATATATATATATATATATATATATATATATATATATATATATATATATATATATATATATATATATATATATATATATATATATATATATATATATATATATATATATATATATATATATATATATTCATCCATTATTGGGAGAGATAGATAGATAGATAGAAAGTTAGGTATATTGATAGATAGATAGTAAGAGAGAGGAAGAGAGAGAGACAGACAGAGAGAGAGAAAGAGAGAAATTAAATGTAAAGCTCTCATATTTGTTTTGTAAATACATAATTTTTTTCAAAACAGATTTTTTCTTTTCATTATGTTCTTATATAGCGTCTGCAACAATGTTATTAGTGCTGAAGGTTATTATTATTATTATTATTATTATTATTATTATTATTATTATTATTATTATTATTATTATTATTATTATTATTATTATTATCATCATCACTATTATAATTATTATTATCGCTCTTATTATTATTATTATTATTATTATTATTATTATTATTATTATTATTATTATTATTATTATTATCGCTATTATTATTATTATTAGTAGTAGTAGTAGTAGTGGTACTAGCATTGCTGTTGTAGCTGTTGTTATAATGGATCTTCTCCTGACATTCATCTTCTATTTTTTCGATTGCTAATGAAATAGAGGGTACGTATCCATTTACGAAACTTTGTATGTTTTCCTGATTATGAGCATTATCATACACATTAAAAACATCTTCCACGTATCTTATCAATGTAATATGGCACCTATCAAACACTTCCTTCAAATAATTTCACCTTAAGAAGATCTACAAAGATATTTTTAAATTTGGAGGATAATGGAAATCAGGTACTTTAACCATTAATTTGTTTCTAAAACTATTTCTCAAATTATAAGATGAATGCCTTATATATGCATATTTTAATTAATCTTTTAATTAAAGGAAAAGGTAAAGAAGATTGTATTTGAAGATATTTTAAAAATTCATCTAGTTTATTTAAACTAAGATACACGGGCACATCTGTAAAGTACGAAATTTTTATGTTCAAAACTCGCTCCACTTTTTTTGCTGATAAAATCTCCTGCATTTCTGAAATAGGATCGAGAAATATTTACTACTAGTTTTGATCTACGAAGTCAGTTTGTATAGAGCAAAATCAAATCTCCATTCGATATTTTGGATCTCGGTGGAACAATAGTTTTATGTAGTTTTGGTAGTCTGTAAAAATAGACAACTTTCTGAAAATAAAATGAAATTATTTTTAACAACTCAAAGTAATTGTGAAGATTTTCTTTTAATTTCTTATTAATTAAATTTTGTTAGTGAATTCTTTAACGGATTATTCGTATTTTAGTTGTTCTATCATTTAGAAAATTATTAGACTTCTCTGAATTATTCGTTTTATTTAAAAGAACAAATTTGTTCACTTTGTCGGATTTACTAACACACACACACACACACACACACACACACACACACACACACACACACACATTATATATATATTATATTATAATATATATATATATATATATATATATATATATATATATATATATATATATATATATATATATATATATATATGCCAGTGTTTACTTTAGCAGTCATACATATTTCAAAAACTACTAAACGTACATTAAAAAGGATTATATTTTTGAAATCCTTGTCGAATTTTAGGTAAGAAAAATTAGGAAATAAAAAATAAATTCTTATAATAATTTTATTACGTATGTAAAATTTACTTTTTTATAAAGCTGGAAAGTATCGTATGTCTGGCAATGCCAAGTTTTTTAAAAATAAATTTTCCGAAATTTGAATAACTTCAATTTCGCTAATGACTAATAAAATTGTAAAAGATATATATATATATATATATATATATATATATATATATATATATATATATATATATATATATATATATATATATATATATATATATATATATATATATATATATATATATATATATATATATATATATATATATATATATATATATATATATATATATATATATATATATATATATATATATATATATATATATATATATATATATATATATATATATATATATATGGTGTAATACATCGGTTAGGCCTGTATACAGCGGCAATTTTCGGTCGTTCAGGT
>SEYY01022901.1:282500-285000 GCA_009176605.1 Armadillidium nasatum | reverse complement strand
AACAGGAATGAAAACGCTTACAATGTTTTCGGTTCATTTCCGAAGGATTTTAATTTAAAAACTGACTAAAGAGTTTCGTCTATTTCAGTTATATATTTTTATATCATCTATTGATGTAATTTTAGTGTTCTATCAGTTTGTGATTATGCTTTAAATTTACAATTGAATATTTGTGAATGTCAAGTTTTTAAAAACATTCTTTATGATGTTTTATTGATAGTTTTCTGAATTTGTAAAAGGTAATAGTAGTTCCATGAGGACTATATTACAGAAACAAAAAAAATACCATGATTTTTTTACACCAAGTTTTGGCTTCCAGAAATCGAAATTGTAAAAGATTTTAAGTTCTCTATTGGTTTTGTGTATTTATTAATCCTTGGCAGTGGAAGTTAAATTTTTGGAGTAGAAAGTATAAACTTTATTTGCTTTGTAAGTACCGTAGGCACAATAAAAAGTGCATTTTTTTAAGATGATATGTTTAAAACTGTATTCTTTGTAGCTTTGTCATTAGTACTGTAACTATTATTACAGTAATTTCTTGATATGATTTAATTTGAAGCTTAGAGTATTTTGACTGGCATATTGGCTTCAGTATTATTAAATTTGAAGAGTTGATTTATTCTAACATGATATTAATCGAAAGTGATTAAGAAAATAGTTATATTTATGATCATTCCTAGATAAAGTTTGATATAAAACTTTGAGTTTTTTTTTATCAAGACATTGTCATTTGATCTATGCATTTAAATTTGAAGAAGTGAAATTTGTGCATGGTAATATTTACGTCATTTTTAATAATTTACAAATTAATCGTTAAATTCTAAACTGGAAACATCCTCATGTTATTTTATGTCAAAGTTTTCCTAATGAATCGATAATTTATTTTCGAAATTTTTAACTTCAGATCTGCATATTATTTTCAATCTAATAATTTTCTCAATGAATCGCTATTTTAACTGACAGATTTTTTAAACAATAAATATCTTCATATTATTTTAAGGTATGACCTAAATAACACGAATGCACTCTAATTTTGTAATCAAATAATTTTTTATCGACAGAGATTATTTGGTACCTGAAATAAGTTGTTTGGTGTGCTCCCAGCCTATTTTAGGTAGTTCATCAAGCAAAGGAAAATCAACTCTTAAATTTCCACTATACAATAATATCCTTGAATTTGGATTTGTTAAAGAATATATTCCAATGAATACTAATGTCACAATTAAAATAAATGACGAATGTTCTTATAAGGTAAGACTTTCTTTCGTCAGTTAAAAGTAATATAAATTTTTGATTTAATCATTACACTATAATAATGACGACGAACTTTTTAAAAAATTTTAATCAAAGTTTAAAAACTTAAGTTCATAAAAATTAATAATAATAAAAGTATGTACTTATTAATTTCTATATTTTTAGTAAGAATTGAAAAAATACAATTACGTGTCTAAGATCCTATCTACAGTAAGTTTTAATTTCGTATTTATATATATTTTTTTTGTAGCTTGTTATTGATTGTGATACTGGTCTAAATGAAATTCATACAAAACTTTTAGAATGCACAAATAGAAATTGCCTCAATGAAATTGATCATCATGACTTTAAGTTAACTGAAAACAAAAAATGTCTTCATATTGGATTAATGTTTCTTGAAAAAAACTGGGTAATAACTATTTTGGATTCTATAATAATTTTTTTTTTTTTTTAGCAAAATTTAAAATTTAGTCGAAGTAAAATGTAACGTAATTTTTATAATTTTAAACTGTAAATTATTACATTTAAAAATAATATATTTTTCGTAGAAAGCAAAATTAAAAGCATTTAATCTATGAATTTCTGACTACTAAACTATACCAAAATCAAGGTAATATCAGAAAACAAAACTAAGTTTTATCCTAATGAGAATAAAAAATGTTTACAATCAATTACTAACGGATCAATTGTTATGTATACACAACGATTTTCAACCTGTGGGTCGGAATCCACAAAGGAGGAGTGATCACATATACCAGGGTTCACAGTGAAAGATATACAGCAAGATTAAACAATGCGAATTCGTGCTTTTTTTGTTTGTTTTTTTCAACAAATATTAAAACAACTTAGGTTGTTTTTCAAAATAATTGTAGGGAATATTTTAAATTTAATAATCAATCATAATATATATATATATATATTATATATATATATATATATATATATATATATATATATATATATATATATATATATATATATATATATATATATATATATATATATATATATATATTATATCTATATCTATATTATATATATATATATATATATATATATATATATATATATATATATATATATATATATATATATATATATATATATATATATATATATATATATATATATATATATATATATATATATATATATATATATATATATATATATACATATAGAAATAGAAATACAAGTAAAAATAGAAATAAAAATAGAAATAAAAATATAAATATATAAATATAGA
>SEYY01022901.1:275000-277500 GCA_009176605.1 Armadillidium nasatum | reverse complement strand
AGATAATAATCATAATTTGAAGATGTAAATTCTTTGATATTTTTTTTTTAATGATTTGATTTCTTAAATTTTAGTAAGAAATTTTTTGAAATTTAATCTTACTGGCAATTTAAAATTGGATTTTAGTTTGTCAGGAAAATAGAACAGTAAATAGGTGATTAGAATTATTTTAAAAGATTCAAAACCTTTTCGTGAAGATGGAGTTATAAAGTGTAACAAAAAACTTTTTTTTTTTTTTTTTAGTGTAGCTCTGTGACTGGAGTAGGAATGTGATTTATTACATAAAAATAAAATTAAATTTTTTTTTATTTGTTTATAACCTTTTCTTTTGAAAGATTAGCTCCAAAACATGCATGGGTCACAGTGTAACAGTGCTACACTCTTCGCCCTGTGACTTTGTTACACTGAACACACATAGCATAATTTTATTTTTTGTAAACTCAAGACCTAACTCGAAATGTAATCTAAATATTAATATTATTTTATACATAATATAGATTTAATTTTACAAAATTAAATATAAAATTTTTCATAAACTGTGTGAATAATAAATATTATAATAATTATTAAAAATTTTACTTCACATTCAGAAAAGTAACAAAGAATTTTCTATTCTAAAATAGCACAATCTCATCACCAGGCTTTCGGATGAGTGCTAAGGGGAAATACCCATTTGCCATATAAATATGGAGTCGATATAAGCATCGGTTAGCGCCTAATTTAAAATGTTACACTGTACTCTTGTTACAACACTGCAAATATTGTCCTAACGAATCGATGGGACAAATGGCAAAAATGTTGCAGCAATTTTTCCACTTATTTTCTTCTTGAAAAATAAATAGGTGAAGTGACTTTTTGATATTTAACGTCTTCCTCTATTGGAAATTTTACGTGTCCATTTTTTGCAACTTGTCCCAACGATTCGTTAGGACAATATTTTCAGTGAATATACCCCATATTCACTTATCTAAATTACATATAACTTTTTTTTTTTTTTTTTTTTTTTTTTTTTTTTTTTTTTTTTTTTTTTTTTGGAAGTCGAAAGGAAAAGTGTAAAAAATAATTAGGCAATTATAACCTGAGAAAACATATTGAAATAATAATTATAATAAAATGTAGAGAAATTTTAAACTAAAGTATTGCAAGTTATTCATGCATTGTATATTAATTATTTATTTCATAATTTTAAAACTTACATTTTTGGAAAAAAAATTATCAAGAGAGAAAATATATATCATGATGGAGAACAAAATTTAAATTTAAATTTATATAATTATAATTGCAGGCGGCTTCTAGAGAAGACATGGCACCGAAAGTAGAGAAGGACGAAGTGTCGAATTATGAACCTCGAAAAATATGTTCTGTTGGAAATGGTAAGGTAGCATTTCTTATTCATAATATAAAGTATTTATTATTTTTTTCCTAATTATATATAACATTTATTTTTATTAGAGACCACATATTCAGCGAGCTAGATTGGTTAGTTTTTATCTATAAAGGAACAAATTATGAGGAAAAGAGGTTTTTAGATAAAAAAAAGAAACACAAATGAAGAATATTAATAACAAAGAAACTTAAGAAATATCATACGATATTATACTGTACCTATGTAATAAAATTGAATCATTCCTTTTTAATCCGGAAATAACTTGCAATTTTGTAATTCATAAGCAGAAGATTACACTGATGATTATTTTGTATTCTGTAATAGTAAATGTAAAATCTTCGCTAATTCCTATTGAAAGGATTGGAAGTTTCTGATTTTCAAACTACCACAAGTTGAATTGAGTGCATGAGAATTTTAAGATGATTATTTATGTATAGCATAAAACACTCATAATGATTTTAAAAATTAAAACCTAAATGAAAATTCCAATGAGTACACACTGCAGAATCTTTAGTAGATGAAACGACATAGGATGCAGTTAAGTAAAACAACTGAAAATTTTTGCATATCTGATTGAAACAACTATGATATAATTAAATTAACAAAAGATAATGTTCATATCTTAAACATAGATCTTATCTTCTCTTCTTCGGTTTGATATGCTTGAAAAATAACATTAATTTTACTCGAAGGTTCGTTTTAACTTTCTATTTAGGCTACTTGGAAAGAAACCACTTTTAGAGATAATCTAAATAATAATAATAATTTAATTTGGGAAAGACAAAATTTTTAGAGATTGTTTCATGGTTAATTAATCTATCCGCTTTGAAAGTTATTTAAAGACTTTTTAAATTTGTCATTCCCATTCTTTCAAGCTTAGGGAAGTGACTTTTCTGGAATTCCATTTGATCATTTTAAAAAAAATAACAAATAGACGTTATATAATAAAAATAATAGTTTGTGCACCTTGTCCCACTCAAGAACATCAACTAATATTCTTTAAAGCTAGATGCAAAATATAAGCATGAAAAATAATCTTAAGGGTTGGCACCCAAACAAAATAGATAATTTGATAATATTGAAATAGAACCGATAGTGTGGGTATAAGTAACA
>SEYY01022901.1:270000-272500 GCA_009176605.1 Armadillidium nasatum | reverse complement strand
CCTAAAATCATTATTTCTTTAAAATATATTCCCCGGATTTAAAAAATTGAAAATATTTTTAATAAAAGTCTTCCGGAAAATTTCAAGAACCCATTCCGGTCAAATTAAACGTACCCAAAGAATTTTTATTCCTCAAATTGCCATTTTTGGGAAGAATGAGTTATCAAGTTAATGGAATATTAAAAATTAATTGCACACTCCATTAATAATAATAATAATAATAATAATAAAAATAATAATAATAATAATAATAATAATAATAATAATAATAATAGGAAAATTGCCAAGGTTTTGAGTCAAAGGAGAGACTTCTTACACCTTTTTGCTCATTAGTGATATATAAATAAAATTGTGGCAGCTGCAATGCTGCCTATATTGCAAAGACTTCATAATACCTTTCAACCCGCACTGTAAATCACTAGGTTGTTTCATCACAACTTTGCACAAGTTGCAGTATCCCCTTTATTCTAATAATAACACTCATCCTCTCCATTTAAATTCCAATAATAGATTCAAGTTGTAAAATTTTAGATTTTGAGCATGAGCCTAATCTCTATTTGTTGGAATCTTTACATATTTAGCATCACTCACCTAAGTTAATTAAACTAAAATTTGCATTCTAGTATGATAATTTTGTAGTGAGATTTTTTACAATTGATAGAAATATTCTCTATGTGTTAACTTTTATATACATTTATTTATTTGTTTTATAGTAATATTATAATATTTTTTTGTGTTTTTTTAATCATTATTATATTGTCTATTCTATTCTTAGTCTGGGGAGTGAGCTGAAGGAGTTCTCACCCTAAACTAGTCAGCATTAAATCTCTTAAAAATGTCTAATTCTGTTTTGAACCACACACACACACACACACACACACACACACACACACACACATATATATATATATATATATATATATATATATATATATATATATATATATATATATATATATATATATATATATATATATATATCCTCCGGTGGGCAAAGGCCGGAGGCCTACCAAATTCCACCGAAGTTGGTAAAAATCCTATCTTGGTAGAAGGATGCCGACATGCAGAGATATACGAAAGACAAAGAAAGTTGGGAAAAAATATGAAAGACAAAGGAAGTTGGGAAAAAATATAAAGAGAGTGTGTTCCAGACTTTACCAGTAGAACATTTGTAAGATTGAGCATAGCGGTTTACTCTGGGGTCTGAGAGTTGGACAGAGAAAGGGTGTTGTTTGTCCCTATATAGGGACATATATAATTAAATAAAATCTGGGGTGGTTCCACTCATACGGTTCTTCTTTAGAAGGTGGAGTCTAGGGCTTTTCGTCTTATCAACTCTCCTGCTCTCACTAATTCTCTCTAGTCTCTTTCTGCATGTCGAATTGTTACGTCACTCTCTCTATACTATAGCTACTACAATGGACACTACTTTTCTGAACTCTCTCGTCGCATACCTCCTCCATTGAGAAGGGCTCGTGCGATTCGTCTTTCTACACATTCTCATCCTTTCTCTATCCAACTCTCTGACCCCAGACTTAACCGGTAAAATCTGGAACACATTTAGTTCATCTATTTTTCCAAACTTCAACAAGTAGAAAGAAACTGTATAGATTTAATGAGAGCTGAAGAGTTGATAAGACGAAAAGAGCTAAATTCCATATTTTTAAGGAGAGCTGTCTTAGTTGAACTACCTCAAATGTGTGTGGCGAGGAGAGAACAAAACCCCTATAAAAGCAAGCAACTAGGGTGGCGTAAAGAGAATACGAAGGCGCTTCAGAACACCAAACCTCTTAGATGTTTGTTTAGAAAGAGGAGAAATGTAATCTTTTCAAAAAAGATCACGAAAAAAAAGAAATAATGAGAATATTAAAGACAGACAAAGGTTTGAGTTGTTCGTTTTCCAAGAATATATCATAGTTGTGTGGAAGGTTGCCTTCGAAAAGAGAGATGGTGGAAATGAGCTTTTGAGGCATTGAAAACTACCACATTTTCTCTATCCTAATTTGAAATTCGAGAAGGATCAGAGGTTAGTTGCTGCATCGCTACCTTCCTTTCTTCAATTAATTGCTTTTGGGAGAGGTGTCTCATAAACTGAAAGGAAAGAAGTAATGACGGGTAGAAAATATATATATATATATATATATATATATATATATATATATATATATATATATATATATATATATATATATATATATATATATATATATATATATATATATATATATATAATTTGTAGATCCAGATTACACCATTATTATATGAACCAGATAAAGTGAGCTTTTCTATTTCTGAATGTCTTTTAAAGGAGAGCAATTGCAGAATCATCAATGAAACAAGTGAATATTTTTCTTTTCACAGAAATTGTTTTTTCTCGCATTGGGATTTGATGAAAATAAAAATGTTTGTATTTCCTATATATATATATATATATATATATATATATATATATATATATATATATATATATATATATATATATATATATATATATATATAT
>SEYY01022901.1:262500-265000 GCA_009176605.1 Armadillidium nasatum | reverse complement strand
TTATATATTAAACTACATTCTTAGATTCTTAGATTCTTACAATTCATAACGACAACACTTTTCCTATAAATTTTAAATTTACTGACAAATAAAAAACAATTATTACATTTATATTTTAAAAACTAAAAAAATTAATTGTTTTCCAGAAGATTAAATATCTTTTATTCTTTTTAATTTGTTTCAGGGAAAGTTCATTGAAGAAATGAAAGCTAGGAATGTAAAAAGGAAAAATCAAACAAGAAGAAAACGAATTGGGTGTTATTACAATACTAGCATACTTAAAAAATGTATATATATATATATCTATATATATATATATATATATATATATATATATATATATATATATATATATATATATATATATATATATATATATATATATATATATATATATATATATATATATATATATATATATATATATATATATATATATATATATATATATATATATATATATATATATATATATATATATATATATATATATATATATATATATATATATATATATATATATATATATATATATATTATATATATATATATATATATATATATATATATATATATATATATATATATATATATATATATATATATATATATATATATATATATATATATATATATATATATATATATATATATATATATATATATATATATATATATATATATATATATATATATATATATATATATATATATATATATATATATATATATATATATATATATATATATATATATATATATATATATATATATATATATATATATATATATATATATATATATATATATATATATATATATATATATATATAATATATATATATATATATATATATATATATATATATATATATATATATATATATATATATTATATATATATATATATATATATATATATATATATATATATATATATATATATATATATATATATATATATATATATATATATATATATATATATATATATATATATATATATATATATAATATATATATATATATATATATATATATATATATATATATATATATATATATATATATATATATATATATATATATATATATATATATATATATATATATATATATATATATATATATATATATATATATATATATATATATATATATATATATATATATATATATATATATATATATATATATATATATATATATATATATATATATATATATATATATATATATATATATATATATATATATATATATATATATATATATATATATATCTATATATATATATATATATATATATATATATATATATATATATATATATATATATATATATATATATATATATATATATATATATATATATATATATATATATATATATATATATATATATATATATATATATATATATATATATATATATATATATATATATATATATATATATATATATATATATATATATATATATATATATATATATATATATATATATATATATATATATATATATATATATATATATATATATATATATATATATATATATATATATATATATATATATATATATATATATATATATATATATATATATATATATATAATATATATATATATATATATATATATATATATATATATATATATATATATATATATATATATATATATATATATATATATATATATATAGGCAGACCAACCTCCACCTACCTTTTACAAATACGACTCAATACTCTCAGTTCATAACCCACAAAATCACACTCTACTCACTCTCATACATAGCTCAAATTTCTAAGTCCCTCAACGACAACATTATAAAACTGCAACCCTTCTCAATTATCATTAACAAAATAGCACATAACATCATAAACCTTTATATACCACACCAAACCTCACCACACTGCCCCAGAAATTATATCCCAAATCTAAATTCAATAGTCAACCTCGCCAATCTCATCATAGGTGGCGGTATCAACGCACACAACTCCATTTGGTACAAAGAACAAAACCCTGACCAAAGAAGAAATCAGATTATCATCTACACTGAACAACTAAATATTTTAAACGACAAAAACAATCCAACAAGAATCCCTCCTCAAATCATTCAGTCTCCCACATCACCAGACCTCACACTCTGCTCCCCACACTTTCAAATAAAGCTCTACTGGCAAACACTGGTAGACCTAAATTTAGGTAGCCTCCCAATACCATACAACAAACACTTCAATCAACAAAACAAAAACAACCTACACTAATTACAAAAAAGCAAACTGGACTAACTTCTTAGACTACATTGATATTCATCTTAAAGCAACTAACATCACCAACACAAACTCTCTAAACACTGCAATACACCACCTCACAACAACAATACAAAAATCTTCAAACTTATATACATCTCGAGGTCACCTTTAAAAACACAATCCCTCCATTACACCAGAGATCTCCGAACTAATTAAGCAAAGAAACTCCCTCAGACAAC
>SEYY01022901.1:250000-252500 GCA_009176605.1 Armadillidium nasatum | reverse complement strand
TATATATATATATATATATATATATATATATATATATATATATATATATATATATATATATATATATATATATATATATATATATATATATATATATATATATATATATATATATATATATATATATATATTATATATATATATATATATATATATAATATATATATATATATATATATATATATATATATATATATATATATATATATATATATATATATATATATATATATATATATATATATATAATAATTTTTTAAATCACCTTTTTCTTTCAAAATCCCGAATTCGTTCTCCAATAAATGAAATGAAATGCAAAAATCACATTTACAGACTTAGGTTTGCTTGAAAAATATACAATAAACTGGTAACTTTTAAATATCCTATAAGATCAAAATCAAAATCAAAATCCACCCCCAGGAAGGGATATTAACCCTGTCAATAGGTTCATTCGAGGATGGACAAAGGGTTTCACTGGCCGACGGCAAACATCCGCTGGCTGGCCAGGCCTATCACGGATGCTGATTTTGATTCCACCTGCAGTAAGCATTCCGCTGGTATACTTATTACACATTATTGGGCGGGGCTAAGAGAAAGCAAATGCTACCCAAATTTCTGTACTCCGACCAGTCCGCAAACCCTGGACCTCTTGCTTGCTAGGCGAGTTCTCGATAGACATAATTATAAGATATATAATTAGTATAATATTATCAGGAAGGAATTTCTTTAAAGAAATCAGTCTCATGGTGAAAAAAAAATTAGTCTGAATAAATTTTAAAAGTTCTATTAAGTAGAATTTTACATGGATTTAGTTTAAAATTATGAGTACAATAACTAAAATAATTCAAACCCTGTCCGGAAAGCGACTTCTTCCAAAAAATCTGACTATGGAAACGTGAGTTGGGTCTGCCAATCAAAATATCAAAATAAAAACAACTAATTAACCTCTGGGTCCAAAGTAAACAATATTATTATAGAAACTATTGACAAAATAGAAAAACATCCTTGCATGTTTCCACTTCTTAAAAATAAATAAAAAAAAAAGTATCGTTAACATAACAAAGATGTTAAACCGATTTAAAAAAAAGGCACTCATCTAAAAATTTGTTTTTTAACCAGCACATCAAAATTTTAGTCAATGTTGACCCCAAATATGTTTGAAATTCTTATTAAACCCAAAAAAAGGATCCAACACAAAAGTTCAAAAAACTTACCGAAAGAGTGAAATATCAATAGGATTAGCAAAAATGCATTTTAAAATAATAAAATAACATCCGAGGTCTAGCGTAAAGGAACATTGGTAAAAATTAATACAATTTCGTAACTTACAATAAAACTACTATCAACAATATTTGCTATCAGTTTCATGAATTAAAAAGAAATATTAAATGTATATTCATTAGTAGTTAGAGAACCCAGTTTAGGGACAAAAAACTTAGCTAACTTATAATTAGCTGCGTTGTAAGCTACCTTGACTAGCCTAAGAGAAATGTAAATATGAATCTTTGGGAGACAGTAAAGAGAGAACAGAGAAGAACCAGTGAAATGTTAATAATGAGAAGTAGTCGGATATTTATATATATATTATATATATATATATATATATATATATATATATATATATATATATATATATATATATATATATATATATATATATATATATATATATATATATATATATATATATATATATATATATATATATATATATATATATATATATATATATATATATATATATATATATATATATATATATATATATATATATATATATATATATATATATATATATATATATATATATATATATATATATATATATATATATATATATATATATATATATATATATATATATATATATATATATATATATATATATATATATATATATATATATATATATATATGTATATATTCCAATGATTTTTCTCTGCAGTCTCTTCTTGGTCTCCCAAAGATTTATTAAGATAATATTCCTCTTGAGAATCCTAGAAGGTGGCTTCTAAAAATAGCCCCTCAACATCCCCTCCAACGATGATGAGATTGGCATCGTCACGAAATTGCCGACATATTCTGCTGTATTGCCTACCTCCTTCATTTTGCCTGCAATATTCACTATCTTTATTCTAATTTCTTAATGTTAAGTGGTTAAAAAAAATTTTTTTTATTTGGCCGATCACCCTGAAATTTGCAGTGTATATATATGCCTTTTTTCCCACTGAAAAAAAAACTCGATTTCTGACGTTTTCCCTAGCTATAACGGTTGAAAGTTATTTCGAGCCAAACTTCAAAAAAAAGTGTAGCGAACCCAAACCACTGGTTGATATGACCTGAAAACTTAAGTGAATATTCTTAGCCCCAATTTCTTGAAATAGTGGGAACAGATTTTTGATATTTGCTTTAGAAAAAAATTATAAGCACTTGAATTTTTACCCATTTTTTTTTTTTTTTGAATTGGATTACCCTTTCGGGCAAAAAATTTATTTAAGAA
>SEYY01022901.1:240000-245000 GCA_009176605.1 Armadillidium nasatum | reverse complement strand
CTGAAAATTGTAAAAATTAATTGGTCGAAGTAATAAAACCTGTTAAACTACTTGTTTTTATTTTTCACTTCTTCTATTAGTTATTTAATTTTTTTCGTACACACACAGACAAAATCACTCACACACACACACACACACACACACATATATATATATATATGAGGGCTGTGCGTTAGGTGTGTGTGTGTGTGTGTTTGAATGAGCTTTGTGCATGTGTGTGTGCCCCCTCCTTGAAAAGGGCTCTGCCCGTGAGTGGTGGCGTTCTGTAAATATATATATATATATATATATATATATATATATATATATATATATATATATATATATATATATATATATATATATATATATATATATATATATATATATATAGGATTAGTCGGGAGGAACATACCAAACTCCGGGAGTGTACTCTACATATATAAATATATGAATAAAAACCACAAAAGTTGTAATCCCATTTTCGTTTGTTTTCGAATTCGGTATTATAAAAGTAATTTAATTGGAATTTTTCCAGAACGTTGGATTGGTCGAGGTGGCCCTATTAGTTGACCATTAAGCTCTCCACACCTCACACCTCACGCCTCACACCACTGGATTTTTTGCTTATGGGGTTGGTTGAAAAGTGAGGTATACAAAAGAAAGGTGGAAAATCGAGATTCACTAATTCACTTGAACGCTGCGACTCACATAAAAGAAAATAGAGAATAGTTTATGAGAGCAACAAATGCTATTCGCAGACTTTCCAGAAAATTTAAAGAGGTTCATGGCGGTACCTTTGAAAATTTATGGTAAAATAAATGTACTTTTCAGATAAAGTTGTGTTAGCCTGTTTGATCATACTTAAAACAATGAAACGCTGTAATTCGACAACAAATGAACATCGGATTTCAACTTTTTGGATTTTTTTTAGTCATATATTTATGTGTAGAATACAGCCCGGAGTTTGTTACATTCCTCCCGACTAACAATGTGTGGGTATATATATATATATATATATATATATATATATATATATATATATATATATATATATATATATATATATATATATATATATATATATATATATATATATATATATATATATATCTATATATATATATATATATATATATATATATATATATATATATATATATATATATATATATATATATATATATATATATATATATATATATATATATATATATATATATATATATATATATATATATATATATATATATATATATATATATATTAAGCTGGGTTGAAAAGATACAAAAGTTGTAGTGCAGATTTGAAACAACTTTATTTTGGTGCTCACTTCAGATACAAACTGAAATGTGTTAAAAGTAAGTTCTTCAAGATTTGTTTTCATACCCCAACTTTACCTTGAATCTTCTTATTTAAAAACAAAAATATATATATAGCCAGATATACAGTATAGCTTAAATATCCTTACATTCTTACATGCTAAACAACCTGCATAGTACAAAATCTCATAGAAAATCAGATTTTGTCTGTACTGAAGGTATTTCGATTCGAGAATGTTTGGTTTGTAGTATTGCACCATGTCGAGAAGTATGACCAATGACCCTACTAGAAACAGCGGAAACATCTTTGACATTTCTTTCAACATCGACCGAATGACACGGATACTTTGGTAGGAGAATTTGTTGATTACTAACCAAAATATCATCACTAATATCATCAAGAAGAGGTGGGGGGGTGATAGGAGTACTCCCCCAGTCTATCATTTCCATGTAGGAAGTGGCGTTGAGATTGACGTTTAGCTGCCTTTTATCAAAGCAGCGAACTTGCACATTGGTGGAGGATATTTTCTTTCTTGCTTGAAGAATTTGTTGACATGAAAATCTTCTTATTGTTTCCCGTTCATCTGCAACACCAGCTAGCAACAAGTTTTCTGGATGACAAAAATAGGAGTTGTTTAGGAGCACTGGAGAAATGATGTTCTGATCCTCAGGAGAAAGTTTTTGATATTGTGATACCATAAAGTGAAAATTCTTTGCACCATCTTGACAGAAGGGATGGGAGCGGATATAGAACCATATGGGGGCATAGAAGTTCAGTACGAATCGTACCAAACGCCTCAGATCATCAGATGCGGATTCTGTTGAAACGTACAATCGAAGCAGTCTGTTAGCTTTAGTTAGCCACCTTGCATGGCTTAAGGCACCCGGCTGTGCAGTTTTCAAATACCGCATATTATTATGATCTGCATTTTGTACCCCTTGCTGAATTAATAAACAGATTTTTAGTAAATACAGCTGGTCAGAACTTAGATCTTTCGTAACTGTTTCAGGAACATCAACTACAGAGCCTGGAATTGGTTGAAAATTAATGATGGGTTTGGTCTGAGGATCAAATGAGAGCAGTTTGGTTATAGGTCCTTCATGTGATGATGGGCCAGTTGTCTTCCCATCAACAACACTAAATAACTTCCTGAGTGGCAGTTCATTAAAATGCAACATGCATATGAGCCATTGAAGTGGTCTTTTAAGATGTAACTCCAACAGTGTGATTATTCCATTCTTGTTACCCGTATTCACAGGAGTTCCATCGCAAATCACTGCTCTTAAAGTCTCTGTAGATCTTGTTCGTTCAATAATACCCAGAATTTCATTAAATACATCTGGAGATCTTCCTGAGTTAGGACTAACGTGATCGATGTAACATGCATCTGGAAATGACACTAGCACGTAATGTTCTTCTCTAACTTTTCTACGCACACCTCCAGTATCGACAAGTGTTTCATCTATTTTTCCATCGAAACCAATGCAGACCATACCTCTGTGTTGCAGCAAATGCTTCTCTGACTGTTTGTCTCTCCAGTATTTTCTTTGGCGTTGTAACTTACTTGGATCAACAACGTTTTTTGGTGACACAAGTCCGAGGTCCTTGAGGGCAGCATTAACTATGAGACATGCATCTCTATTGCTCACATTTGTCCTCTCTAATGCTTTACACAACTCAGGATACTGGTTTCTATTTTGAGGGTGACATTCTTCCATTTCTTCTGATTCTAAGGAAAATGATTCTTCTAGCACATCACTCTCACTGCCTGATAATTCAACTGAACTTACACATTTTTGCGTATCTTTGTGTCTCATCTTACTTTCAAATGTCAACCGTTTCCTTTTCCTTTCCTGAAGTTTCATGTTTTTCTCTGTTCTTTCCTTGTCCACATTTCCTATTATCATGCGTCTTGAAGTGTTTTGATCAAGCCAAAATTGCCATTCCAATACAGGGATTTTCTTTTCATTGGGACATTGACATTGATTACGTTCAACTATACCATTATGAACACACTTGCACGCGCTAATGTCGAAGAGACAAGAAAATGATTTTATTTTATCTTGATATTTTTGAGAAGATTGTTTATTTCTTGAATATTTCATCAAATCATTGACATTCACTATTAGTCTCTTCACTTTCACTATAACACTTTCAAATTCTATTGTTGGAATGCCTGCTTTATTGTATATGCCTTTAACTTCTGTTGCCACTAACTTTGCTAGATGAGTAACACTGGCATCTTTGTTGACTACTTGATGGAACTTGTAGGCTCTAAAAACATCCTCAGCCAGTGGTAGCTGATTTTCGACAAGTGGTTGTGGATAACCGAATATTGCATGCCTGTCTTTATGCCTTGTTGCACATGCCATGATACGTCTTGCAATAATAGTAATAAACACTGCACCCACAGGACTTATCTCAAACGTCGAATAGTCTGGATCTGAAATGAGACAAAAATAGCTCTCAATTAGTATTAAAACCAAATTTTGAAGAACAAAGCATATAAAATTCATAACTTAAGAACTTGAAATATACAAAGATTGGACTATTATCTAAAAGTTTTAGACACGGAATTTTGATATTTTAAGTTTTGTGCTCAGCGTTGTCAAATTTCCAAACCCATTTTTTTTTAATTTTAAAATGAAAAATTGCGGTAATTTTTTTTCTATTCAAGCGAAGTGAGTGAAATTTTCAGAGCTTATGTAGTCGGGGGAGATGCATATTTCTTACTTAGATAACTTCTTTGTATTTTTTATTAGTTTTGGATTTTTTCTTGAACCAAATTTAAAAACAAAAAAATTTTGGGAAATTTTTTAAAAATTTTCTTTAGAGTATACAAAAAAATTATCTAAGTAAAAAAGATGCATCTTGCCAAACTATATAAGCCTTGAAAATTTGATGTTGATAAGATGAGTAGAAAAAAAAATATATCAAAATATATCAGCCCCAAGCAAAAATAGCCGAAATACCCAAAAAATTGGTGCCGGCCCTTAAAAAAATTAAAGTTGGGCCCCCTAAACATTGAGTAAATGCAAAATGATTTTTTGTCCCACTACAGGGAAGCCAAGGAGCACCAATTTGACCATGTTTGGTTATCCCACAAAAATTCAACCCAGCATATATATATATATATATATATATATATATATATATATATATATATATATATATATATATATATATATATATATATATATATATATATATATATATATATATATATATATATATATATATATATATATATATATATATATATATATATATATATATATATATATATATATATATATATATATATATATATATATATATATATATATATATATATATATATATATATATATATATATATATATATATATATATATATAATATATATATATATATATATATATATAGGATTAGAAAAAAGTAAAGCTTTATGAGGTTGATAGCTTTTATTACAAGAGTTAAGCTTCATGAAAATGTCCACTCAATCTCTTCGACACCAAATGTTGACGGTGAATCACGCAATGTATGCAAATTACTACCGATCATGGTAGGGGCGCCATCAGTAGCACAAGTCTATAAATTTTCGATTGGAATATTTTTTTTCTCTCTAAAATAAGACTGGATTTCCTTAAATATTATTTCACTTTTAGTATCTGTTTTGAGGAACCTTGCAAAAATCATTTCCTCTCTGAATTCATTTT
>SEYY01022901.1:232500-235000 GCA_009176605.1 Armadillidium nasatum | reverse complement strand
CAGGCTGAATGAGCGCACGTTTCCATCAAGAAGGGAAGGTTGAAGTAAAAAGACATGGACGAAATAATTTACCAAGGTAGGGTGCAAGCTCGGAAGCGCAACTTTTGAGAACCACAGGAGGAATACCATGAGGACTGTACGCCTTCTTAGTGTTAAGCTCAGAGAGAGCAGAACTGACGTCTTTAGAAGAAATACAAATTTTGGCATAAATGAGTTGGAGGTGGTTAAAGGAGTATTCTACCTTAATCGTTTATGGTAGAATTGGAGGCAAAAGTTTGAGCGAAGAGTTCAGCTTTTGTAGAAGGTAAAACGGCAGTTGTGCCGTCGGAAGATACTAAAGCAGGAAAAGAGAAAGAAGCAAAGATAGAGTTGACATTTTTTGCAAAATGCCAGAAAGGTCGAGAGGAGAGGAGCCAGAAAGATTATTGCATTTACGACGGAGAAAAGAGTTTTTGGTATCTCGAAGAATAGATTTTGCACAATTCCGGGATGAAAATATATATATATATATATATATATATATATATATATATATATATATATATATATATATATATATATATATATATATATATATATATATATATATATATATATATATATATATATATATATATATATGTATATATACGTTTTGAAGGTATGGTATCATTGTAAAAGCACCCTTTGCGATCCCCACTATTTTTTCTTTTCACAATCTTTGGTTTCATTTCTTCAAATGACTTTCCCTGAAACAAATTAAAAAGAAAAAAAAGATATTCAATCTCCTGAAAACTGCAAATTTTTTTCGTTTTTAAAATACAAATGTAATAATATATAATAATAATATATAATATATATATATATATATATATATATATATATATATATATATATATATATATATATATATATATATATATATATATATATATATATATATATATATATATATATATATATATATATATATATATATATATATATATATATATATATATATATATATATATATATATATATATATATATATATATATATATATATATATATATATATATATATATATATATATATATATATATATATATATATATATATATATATATATATATATATATATATATATATATATATATATATATATATATAGCAGTAAGGGGCCCACTTTCGAGGGATGCCAGATTTCAAAAATCTGGCAACCTAAGCCAGAACGGGATTTTGATTTGCAAAGCAAATCACTCCGCTCAAATTGACCTCACGCTCTTTCCTGTTACCATTTTGGGGGGTTCAACCCATTGAAAATGGCGTCAAGTCTGGGGAAGGGGCCCCTGCGGGGGCCCCGTGAACCCCCCAAAAATGGTATCAGGAAGTTGCCTGAGTTTGCAAAATCGCTGCGTTCACCTCACTTTCTTTCCTGACCATTTTCTTTGCGGTTCAGACCGGCTGAAATTGACTCGAATCTTGGGGTCCAGGGGTCCGTGGGTCCGTGCGGGTCCGTGAACCGACAAAGAAAAGGTCTGGAAGGTGCCTGAGAATGCAGGATTGCACGCAAATGCAGAAAAGACCGTTAGGGACAGGTTGCCAGATTTTTGAAATCTGGCACCCCTCGAAAGTGGTAGTAGTATAGGTTGCGCTTTCGACCGGTGCCAGATTTCGAAAATCTGGCAACCTAAGCCAGAACGGGATTTTGATTTGCAAAGCAAATCACTCCGCTCAAATTGACCTCACGCTCTTTCCTGTTACCATTTTGGGGGTTCAACCCATTAAAAATGGCGTCAAGTCTGGGGAAGGGGCCCCTGCGGGGGGCCCCGTGAACCCCCCAAAAATGATATCAGGAAGTTGCCTGAGTTTGCAAAATCGCTGCGTTCACCTCACTTTCTTTCCTGACCATTTTCTTTGCGGTTCAGACCGGCTGAAATTGACTCGAATCTTGGGGTCCAGGGGTCCGTGGGTCCGTGCGGGTCCGTGAACCGACAAAGAAAATGTCAGGAAGGTCCCTGAGAATGCAGGATTGCACGCAAATGCAGAAAAGACCGTTAGGGACAGGTTGCCAGATTTTCGAAATCTGGCACCGGTCGAAAGCGCAACCTATACTACTTATATATATATATATATATATATATATATATATATATATATATATATATATATTATATATATATATATATATATATATATATATATATATATATATATATATATATAATATATATATATATATATATATATATATAAATTGGTATTTTAGAAGAAACGTAAAATATCAATTAATATTCATAATTAATATTAATTAATAATTAATATGGCCCCTTAATCAGTTACTAATATTATATTCCAAAAATTATTAATAAAAAATCACTTTAAAAATTTTTATTTTAGTTAATATATATATATATATATATATATATATATATATATATATATATATATATATATATATATATATATATATATATATATATATATATATATATATATATATATATATATATATATATATATATATATATATATTTTA
>SEYY01022901.1:215000-227500 GCA_009176605.1 Armadillidium nasatum | reverse complement strand
CATGTAACTAAAGAAGAGAAACTTTGCTATTTCATTGAACTTGCTAAACCGTTACAAGTAAAACAGACTTTTATGAAAAGGTTTTAAGAATTAGAATTTCTAGAAGTGTTCCATGAATAGGAGAAAAGTTTCCCACAAAAGTTATACAAAGTTATATTAAATACGCTTGATTTCATTATAATATATTAGAGTTTCCAGCAATGTTCATTGAATAGTCATTTGCAGCAAAAAAATAAAATAAAATTAAATAAAATAATAATGAGATGAATAAATACGTAAGCTTCCAAGAAAATATTAAAGAATGCTTGAAAATTATAAATAAATGGTAACGATTATTGTCACATTTTTGCAATATTTGAGGTATATTTTTTTAGATATTCTTACCACCAGGGCTGCAAGGGAGAATTATAGCAACTCCATCTGTGAGTCGGTGATCGCCTTGCAAAAATCTGTATTGTACAGTAAGATTAGTTGTGTTGACATAACAACTTTCTTGATTATGTCCTATATAACTGTAGTTAGAAAATTTGCTGGTTGGAATGATAGTACACGTTACTGAAATGCCAAAATACATCTAAAAGAAAATAAATAATTTAAATAAGTAAAATAGATAACCATAAATTTGTTATAATTCCTGACTTTATATTCAGTTACTTTTGAGAGTAAAATTTTTCATTATCACGTTGATTATTATAATTGTTTTAAAAATAAATATTTTAGAGATTAGTTTATTGAGTTAATTATTGTTTTTGTTATTAAAATACTGTTATTATTATTATTATTATTATTATTATTATTATTATTATTATTATTATTATTATTATTATTATTATTATTATTATTATTATTATTATTATTATTATTATTATCATTATAATTATCATTATTATTATTATTAAAATTTTATTTTTATTATTATTATTATTTTTATTATTATTATTATTATTATTATTTTTATTCTACATTTTATATAAATTAAAAGACTTTGACAGCTAAGGTATTAGGAGTTGTTAATTGTCTTTATAGTATTTGGAATAAACAGAATCCTAGCAATTAAAGGAAGTTTTTAGAATTTAAGTGTATTTAGCAGATTTTGAGCAATTCCCATTTAAAAGTGAGTTTAAATAGAAAAATTATATAAATTTTTTCATATATTTTTTAAAAAAGAATTTAACAACTGAAATTTAAGGCTTTGCCTCTGTCTTATTATATTTTTCCTATAAAAGCAATAATAATAATATTGTCTCCTACAAATGATCTTATAGATCTCACTTGTATTTTGTCTAAGATTTTTGAAACACTTCTCAACTCTCATTTCATAGATCATTTGGAATCCCATTCCCTTCTTTCTGATCATCAGTATTGCTTTCGATTTTCGATGTCTACTCGTGATATACTTTCCTATCTCACAGATTTATGATCTTCTGCCCTTAGGGAATATGGCGAGACTTGTGTCGTGGCTCTTGACATATCTAAGGCATTTAAACAGGTATGACATGCGTCAATGCTTTCCAAGCTCCCATTTTTGGGTTTCCTCCTTCTCTTTGCTTACTTATTTCTAGCTTTCTTTCAAATCATTTCATTTTGGAAGTAGTTAATGTGGCGACTTCTTCTTCATTTTCTTTCAATAGTGGTGTTCCTCAGGGTTCTGTCTTGTCTCCTACTTTATTATTACTTTTCATTAATGATCTTCTCAGTTGCTCATCTAACCCTATCCATTCATCTGCTGATGACATGACCTACTCATTTCAAATCTGCTCCCTTATTTGCATCTAGAGTTGCCTCACTTCTTCATCTTTCTGATTCCATTCTTCCTGATCTGGATAGTATTTCCTAGTGGAGTCTTCTCAACCTTGTGAAATTCAACTCTTTAAATACTCAACTTCTTGAAATTTCCCTCTCAAAGACACCTTCTAAGTTTTCTATTTCTTTCGATGGTTCTCCCGTCTCTCCTGTCGACAATATAAAAAATCCTTGGCCTTCACGTAAACAAAAAAATGACTTGAAAACCTCATATCACAATGGTTGCTATGGAGGTCTCAAAGGAGCTGGGAGTTCTGTTTAGACTGCGAATTTTTTTTTTCTCTTTGCAGTTACTCCAATTATACAAGGGCTTCATCTTCCCTTGTATGGAATGCTGCTCTCATATATGAAGTGTCTCGGGTTTCGCTTGTCTTTTGGATAGGGTTTATTCAAAGGCTAAAAGACTTGTAAATTGTCCCACCCTTACTACTAATTCACTTGACTCTTTAACTATACGACATGACCTTGGTGCCTTGTCTCTTTAATATAGATACTACAGCGGCTAAAGCTCGAGGGAACTGACCACTAGTATACCTTCACCTTTACGGTGTCCTCGTAGCACAAGTTATGCATTGTTAGCACATAAATATTGTGCGGACATACGCACCTCCAGGCTTGTCCGCTGTGGTGCCTCCTTCTTTCCAGCCACCTCTATTTTGTAGAATTCTCTCCCATATTCTATCTTTCCTGCCGAATTTAATCTTATCTGGTTTAGGTGTGACTTATAGGGTTTTCTTATTCTTTTACTTCTCTAATACTCCCTCCTTGAATAGGAGCGCGCATATATATATTTTGGTTGTGACGTGTTATAAATATAGTAGCTTTTGCGAAATTCCATTTAAAAATGAGTAAAAACTGTAAAATTAATTAAAAATTCTTATATTTTAAGGAGCTTTTACATCCAAAATATTTTGAGAAAGATCTCTATAATATTGGGAATCCACAGAATTATATCAATGAGAGAAAGTTTTAGTTTTTATATGTAAGTCGGAAATTTTGAAGAATTTTCATTTACTCAAGAGGGAAAACAGTAAAATTGTTTAAAATTTTACATATATTTTTAAATGAATTTGATACCCAAAATAATAGGCGTTGCCAAATGTTTTTATAATATATGTAGAAAGTTGTGTCACACAAGATCTTCTCAAAGGATGAGGTATGCAACGAGATTTCAAAGAGAGAATATATATATATATATATATATATATATATATATATATATATATATATATATATATATATATATATATATATATATATATATATATATATATATATATATATATATATATATATATATATATATATATATATATATATATATATATATATATATATATATATATATATATATATATATATATATATATATATATATATATATATATATATATATTTCAAAGAATACAAACCTTTTTATGTTCATCAAATCCTAAAGCGAGAAAAAAGCAACTTCGGTGAAATGTAAAATATTCACTTATCTCATAGAAGACTTTGCAGTCGCTATCCTTTAAAAGACATTCAGATATAGAAATGATTACTTGTTCAGGGTAAAATGTTGGTGTAATCTGGATCTACAAGAATAATATATATATATATATATATATATATATATATATATATATATATATATATATATATATATATATATATATATATATATATATATATATATATATATATATATATACTCTACCCGTCATTACCCGTCATTTATGAGTCACCTCTCACAACATTAGTAAATTGATGAAAGAAGGGTAGCTATGAAGCAACTAATCTCTGATCTTTCTCGTATTTCAAATGGAGAGAAAATGTGGGTCGTTTTCAATGCCTCAAAAATTCATTTCCACCATCTCTCTATTTGACGCAACCTTTCACACAACTATGATATCTTCTTCGAAAACGCACAACTCAAACCTTTGTCAACCTTTAATATTCTCGGTGTTTCTTTTTTTTCGTGACCTTATTTGGAAAGATTACATTTCTCCTCTTTCTAAAAAACATCTAAGAGGTTTGGTGTTCTTAAGGTCCTTCCTAATCTCATTACGCCCCCCTGCTTTCTTGCTCTTTATAGTTGTGTTGTTCTGTCCTCTCCTAACGCATTTGGGGTTGTTCAACTCATATACAGCTCTCCTTATAAACGTGGAATCTAGGGCTTTTCTTCTTATCAACTCTTCACCTCTCATTAAAACTCTCCAGTTTCTTTCTACCCGTGGAATTGTTGCGTTACTCTCGATACAGAATCGCTATTACAATGGATATTGCTCTTCTGAACTCTTCTGTCGCACACTTCCTTTATTTAGAAGCTCTTATGCGAAACACTGCCTTTATACGCAGTCTTATCCTTTCTCTGTCCAACTCTCCGACTCCAGCCTTAGCAGGTATGCTCAATCTTACATGTACTCTACTGGTGAAGTCCGGAACACACTCCCTTGACCAGATTTCCGGTATTTCCCTAACTCTGGTGAAAATTAGAAAGCCTATGTCTGGCCTTTGCCCACAAGAAATGATATATATATATATATATATATATATATATATATATATATATATATATATATATATATATATATATATATATATATATATATATATATATATTTATTTATTTATACATATATATCAATATATATATATTTTTTTAAGTCTCCTCTGGTGGGTAAAGGCCGGAGGCCTATCAAATTCCACCAGAGTTGGGGAACATTCTGGATCTGATAGCTAATGGCCAACGTGACTCGATACACGGCGTTTAAAAGTGTCCAAGTCAAAGGAAGTTGGGAAACAGATAAAGGGAGTGTGCTTCAGACTTTACCAGAAGAGTACATATAAGAGTGAGCATAGCGGTTAAGTTTGGAGTCGGAGAGTTGGACAGAGAAAGAATGAGACTGTCAAGTCAAGAAAGGCCAGCGAATTATTTTATACATTTACATTCATTTTCAAGAGGTCTCTCATGAAATCACCTCTATGCCAAAATAAAAATATATAAATAATTAAAAGAATCCTTGCCACACTGACGCATTTGTCATTATATAAAGAGTTCAATTGTGGTCTTTATTTTTATATATAATTAGTTTGGGTCTTCACTTCGGAGTTTTCAAATTTAAAGATTTTCCACTTTGTATATTTGCCAAATGCAAATATAAATGTAAAATATAACTATTATATATATTTATATATATATATATATATATATATATATATATATATATATATATATATATATATATATATATATATATATATATATATATATATATATATATATATATATATTATTCTATTATGAGTAAGATTTCAAAATGTTGAAAAATTTTCACTCCTTTACCTTTAAAAAGCATTTTACATTCAAAATTATTTTTACTTCGGTTTTGTTAGGAAAATTTATGCCATAAAGGCCGAATTCGATGAGATTGTTGTAGACAGGAAGGAATCCAGTGGACGCCCATTTTGCACACTTACTGTTTCTATAATTGCATTCAGTCTTTGCGCAGAGAAAGCAGCTGCGCTTTGGAACGTACCATTCATAGCTGATATATATATATATATATATATATATATATATATATATATATATATATATATATATATATATATATATATATATATATATATATATATATATATATATATATATATATATATATATATATATATATATATATATATATATATATATATATATATATATATATATATATATATATATATATATATATATATATATATATATATATATATATATATATATATATATATATATATATATATATATATATATATATATATATATATATATATATATATATATATATATATATATATAAAGTGTCGTTTGAAATAGTTATTCAAAATCTAAGAAAATGTTTTCCGTAAAAAGTTTTATTTAAAGCGTTAACTTGTCTATAATACTTATAATTTTAAAAACAATTAAAAACCAAGTAATAAATAAAAATAAAGTTTCTTTTTGTTATAAAAGTAATTATTATTTATGTATAAAGATATAATCTATTAATTTGAAAAGAAAAATATTTAAAATATAATGTCAATTATATATATTGCCGCATCAGATTCTTAATGTACTTCTTACGCGCTTTTTCTTATCTCATTTTCCGGCCTAAAACCAATTTTGCCGGGAAACTCGAAGGTAAAACCATTTTAAAAAACAAAATGTAAAATATATTTGTTTTATGTTATATTATATTATATTATATTTCCAATAAAAAAAATGTTTGTATTAAAAATTTCGATTTTAATGTATTTTAGTATGTAATATTTAAATATATTAAAAAACAATATTTTCTACTTTAAATAAATAAAATTTTGTATATTATTTCAATATGAATTTATGAAACTTTATTAATAATAAGGTTGTAACAAATTTTTTTTTTAAATTAAGAAAATAAGAATAATAGTGAAAAACAAATAATTTATTAATTGATCCTTTACATTTTAGAGATAATTTCAAAAGGTCATTGGGAAATATTGTTACATTTACTTTATCCAAGAAGCCGAAGAAAAAGCTGCACCGTCCAGAAGAAGACGTCCAAAGCAGAGGCAAGACGAAATCGCTACTACAGCAGCAGAAGAAGACACCACTACAGCAGCAGAAAAAGACGTCACAAAAGAAGTAGAAGTTCCAACACTTTTGCTCCCCGACACCCAGTTTGGCAGACCATTTGCCCTCGACTGTGGTTCCTCCTTCGAAGTAGCCTTCAATCTGAGACTACAGACAGTCCGAGGCATAAAGAAAAGTGGGGGCTACCACACACCTATCAGTCGGCCTTCCACAAGGGAACATTGAAAACACCCAGTCTCCTGATCTATCCCCCTTCGCGCCACAAAGTGTAGTGATCTCCTAAACCACATTTTTGGTGACACAAATAACGTCACTACATAATTGCTGACCCCTACTATATATATATATATATATATATATATATATATATATATATATATATATATATATATATATATATATATATATATATATATATATATATATATATATATATATATATATATATATATATATATATATATATATATATATATATATATATATATATATATATATATATATATATATATATATATATATATATATATATATATATATATATATATATATATATATATCATTCCGGAATCGTACAAAATGTATACTTCGTAACACAAAAAACTCTTTTCTCCGTAAAAAATGCAATAATCTTTCTGGTTCCTCTTCCTCACGCACTTTCTGGCATTTTACAAAAACTGTCAACTCTAAATTTGCTTCTTCCTCTTTTCCTCCTTTAATATCTTCCGACGGTACAACTGATGTTATACCTTCTTCTAAAGCTGAACTCTTCGCTCAGACTTTTACCTCTAATTCTACCTTAAACGATTCCGGAGCTATTCCTCCTCCTTCCACTCCCTCCAACTCATTTATGCCTAAAATTATAATTTCTTCTACAGACGTTATTTCTGCTGTTTTGAGCTTAATACTAAAAAGGCATACGGTCCTGATGGTATTTCTCCTGTGGTTCTCAAAACTTGTGCTTCCGAGCTTGCACCCTGCCTTGGTAAACTATTTCGCCTTGCCTTTCTACTTCAACCTTCCCTTCTTGCAGGAAACGTGCGCTAATTCAGTTTGTACCGAAGCAGGGTGATCGCTCTCATTCCTCCAACTACCGTCCCATTTCTTTGACCTCCGTTCTCTCTTAAGTTTTCGAATCAATCCTTAACAGGAAGATTTGGAAACATCTCAATTGTTCTAATCTTATCTCTGATCGCCAGTATGGCTTTCGTAAAAAACACTCCACTAACTCTTGGTCCTCCGCTTTTCGGCATTTTGGTGAATCCTTTGCTGTCGCGCTAGAAATTTCGAAAGCCTTCGAAAGGGTCTGGCACAAAGCTTTGATTTTTAAACTCCCCTCTTTCGGTATCTATCCTTCCCTCTGTGATTTTCTTTCTAATTTCCTTTCCGGTCGTTCTATAGCTGCTGTTGTAGACGGCCACAGTTTTTCCTTTAAACCTATTAACAGTGGTGTTCCTCAGGGTTCTGTTCTATTCCCAACACTTTTTCTACTTTTCATAAATGATCTTCTTTCTATTACTTCATCTCCTATCTACCCCTATGCTGATGACTCCACACTTCATTACTCCTTTCAATTTGAAAGACGTCCATTCCAACAGCAGTTATTAGACTTGACAAAAGATAGCCTTGGAGGAACTAACCTCTGATCTTTCACGTATATCAAATTGTGGCAGAGAAAACATGGTCGTTTTCAATGCTTAAAAACTTATTTCCTCCATCTCTCCACTCGACACAATCTTCCACACAACTATTATATCTTCTTCGAAAACACACAACTCAAACCTTCATCTGTTCTTAATATTCTCGGTGTTTCTTTTTCTCGTGATCTTTTTTGGAAGGATCATATTATTTCTCTCTCTAAACAAACTTCTAAGAGGTTGGGTGTTCTGAGGCGCCTTCAGAATTAATTCACGCCACCCCAGTTGCTTGCTATGTATAGGGGTGTTATTCGTCCCTGTATGGAGTATGCTTCACACATCTGGGGTGACTCCACTCATACAGTTCTCCTTGAGAAGGTGGAGTCTATGGCATTTCGTCTCATCAACTCTCCTGCTCTTAAAAACTCTCTCCAATCTCTTTCTGCCCGTCGAACTTTTGCGTCATTCTCTCTTTACTATCTCTATTACAACGGACACTAATCTTCTGAACTCTCTCATCGCATACCTCCTCCATTAAGAAGAACCCCGACGACACGACTTTCTACACAGTCTCACCCTTTCTCTGTCCAACTCTCTGATCCCAGACTTAACCGCTATGCTCTGTCCTACATGTACTCTACCGGTAAAGTCTTGAACACAATCCCTTCTTCTATTTTCCCAACTTCCCATGACTTACACACCTTCAAACGTCGTGTATCAGGTCACGTCGGCCTTTGATTTGACTAGGATCCCGTCTTCCCTCCTAACTCTGGTGGAATTTTGGTAGGCCTCTGGCCTTTGCCCACCAGAGGTGAAATAAAAAAAATATATATATATTATACTAACTTCGCATCAAATAACCAATTGTCTTCGTGGAGTAAAGCTGATTCCTCTTCACTACATTTAGGTAACCTTTCTGAAACTGAGATAAAAGAAATCAATTAAAAAATACTTAAAAGTTTTTTTACAAATGTCATAAAATGTAACTATTGTGTTACTTATACCCTTAAGATTATTTTTCATGCTTATATTTTGCATCTACCTTTAAAGGATATTATGTGATGTTCTTGAGGGGGAGGGGGTGCACAAACTATTATTTTTTTGGACATATAAGGTCTAATCGTCATTTTTTTCAAATGATCAAATGGAATTCCATAAGAGTCACTTCCCTAAGCGTGAAAGAATGAGAATGGCAAATTTAAAAAGTCTTTAAATAGCTTTCAAAGCGGAAAGATTAATTAACCATGAAACAATCTCTAAAAGTTTTGTCTTTACTATATTAAATTTTCGGTAGAGATTATTTCAAAAAGTGGTTTCTTTCCAAGTAGCCTAAATAAAAATTTAAATTGGACCTTCAAGTACAATTAAAAATGTTTTTCAAGATATGAACATTTTCTTTGGTTAATTTAATTATATCATCGTTGTTTCAATCGTTGTTTCCGATATGCAAAAATTTTTAGTTGTTTTACTTAACTGCATCCTATGTCGTTTCATCTACTAAAGATTCTGCAGTGTGTACTCATTGGAATTTTCATTTAGGTCTTAATTTTTAAAATCATTATGAGTGTTCTATGCTATACATAAATAATCAGCTTAAAATTCTTATGCACTCAATTCAACTTGTAATAATAGTTTGAAAATCAGAAACTTCCAATCCTCTTAATAGGAATTAGCGAATATTTTACAAACGCTAGTACAGAATACAAAATAATCATCAGTGTAATCCTCTGCTTATGAATTACAAAATTGCAAGTTATTTCTGGATTTAAATAGGAATGAATCATTTTATTAAATAGGTACAGTATAATATCGTATGATATTTCTTAAGTTTCTTTGTTATTAAAATTCTTCATTTGTGTTTCTTTGTTTTATCTGAAACCCCTTTTCCTCATAATTTATTTCTTTATAGATAAAAACTAACAAATCTAGCTCGCTTAATATGTGGTCTCTAATTAAAAAAATATGTTATATATAATAAAAAAATAATAAATAGTTTATATTAATGAAAAAGAAAGGCTACCTTACCATTTCCAACAGAACACATTTTTCGAGGTTCATATTTCGACATTTCGTCCTTCTCTACTTTCGGTGCCATGTCTTCTCTAGAAGCCGCCTGCAATTATAATTATATAAATTTTAATTTTAATTTTTTTCTGCATCTCGACACATATTTTCTCTCTTGATATTTTTTTTCTAAAACTGTAAGTTTTAAAATTATGAAATGAAAAATTAATATACAATGAAAGAATTTTTTAGTTTTAAAATCCGTTTTAAATTTCACTATATTTTATCTTCATTTTATTATTATTATTATTTCAATATGTTTTCTCAGGTTATAAATGTCTAAATATTTTTTACAATTTTGCGTTTGACTTCCAAGAACAAAAATAAAAAAACAAAAAAAAAAAACAATGGTAAGTAATTTAGATAAGTGAAGATGGGATACATTCACTGAAAAATTTGTCTTAACTAATCGTTGGGACAATCGTTGCAAGAAATGTCACACGTAAAATTTCCAATAGAGGGAATCATGATAAATATCAAAATTTATTCACCGGTTTATTTTTCCAATAAGAAAATAATTGGAAAAATTTGTTGTAACATTTTTGCCAATTGTCCCAACGATTCGTTAGGACAATATTTGCAGTGTTGTAACAAGAGCACAGTGTAACATTTTAAATTACGGGTGAGTCAATACTTATAACGACTCCATATTTATATTGCAAATGGGTATTTCCCCATAGCACTCATCCGAAAGCCAAGTGGTGATATTGTGTTATTTTAAAATTGAAAAATCTTTGTTACTTTTCTGTATGCAAAGTAATAATTTTTTATAATTATTATAATATTTATTATCCGCACAGCTTATGAACAATCTTATATTTATTTTTGTGAAATTAAAATACATATTAAATATAAAATAATATTAAAATCATTTAGATTACATTTCAAGTTTGTTCTTGAGTTTACAAAAAATAAAATTAGGCTATGTGGGGCTCAGTGTAACAAAGTCACAAGGCGAATAGTGTAGCACTATTACACTGTGACCCATGCATGTTTTGGAGCTAATCTTTCAAAAGAAAGTTATAATTACAATTTTGAGTAGGGGTATAGTAATAGAAGTTAGTTAAAATATTTAAAATATCTAATTATTAAATTGTAAAACATAAAAGTCGACTAAGGAGCAAAGACAAGAATTTTCCAATAGTTTATCATACACCAGCTATCATAATTCTTTTGTTTTATTACATTGTAGTTGTGATGCTTATTGTAATTTATCCTAATCAGAAAATATGTGAGGATTGTTTGCCAAAGAGATGAAAAACCAAGTATTGGGCTATTTGAAGATGATAAAAGAGCTGCAGTTGAACTTCTCAATTACCTCTTCACAGTCATTTTCCGTGGCTTATCCCAGGCTGAAAGTAGAAAGTGTAAAAACAAATGAAATGAATAAATGTATTCCTGTGGATACCCCTGCTTAGGAAAGTTTGACAGCTATGGTGCTGAACAAAAAAAAAAGTTCTTTGAAGAATAAAATTTCAAGGAAGCAATCGAAAAGATTATTCAGACAATCGGAGACAACTGATGATGAACTGTCTCCAGTTTGGATTCCTACTGATGATACAAATTGTACTGAAGGGGAGGAAGACTCGAAGAGCTTCATGTACCGAGGTTGCACGATTTCGTTCATGTAACATTTGAAGCAAAAAATGCAATCTTCAATGTAAGGAAAATTTTGAAAGAAATGTTTCATATGATGATTATGACATCAGCTATTTTAGAGGGTAAATAAAAAATGCAGTAAAGTTCATTTTCCCATAGGAACAAGATGTAGTATCTATAAAAGAAGAAAATATTACTATGGTCCAACCATAGCCTTAATTATTGGCCAGACAAGATGGAATACATCTTAGCGTTATTCAGAAATAAATTTTAAGAATATTATATTCTTTAAAAAAATTTATAAGCAATTAAAATATTTTTTAACTTTATTTACATGTAAAAAATCAATTTCCCATGCCAGTAACATAGCTGCACAAAAAAAAAGTTATAACTTCAATTTTGAGTAGGGGTAGAAAAATAGAAGTTAGTTAAAATATTTAAAAGATCTAATTATTAAATTGTAAAACATAAAAGTTGTCTAAGGAGCAAAGACAAATTTCCTATAGTTTATTATACATCAGCTATCATAATGCTTTTGTTTCATTACATTGTAGTTGTGATGCTTATTTTAATTTATCCTAATCAGAATATATATATAATATATATATATATATATATATATATATATATATATATATATATATATATATATATATATATATATATATATATATATATATATATATATATATATATATATATATATATATATATATATATATATATATATATATATATATATATATATATATATATATATATATATATATATATATATATATATATATATATATATATATATATATATATATATATATATA
>SEYY01022901.1:187500-195000 GCA_009176605.1 Armadillidium nasatum | reverse complement strand
TTCAGAGAAAAATACACTGAGAAGATCTTGGAACGAATTTATATAAAAGAGAAGGAAGCTGTTGTAGTTCATTGGGAAGGAAAAACTTCTACCAGACGTTCTAAAGACAGAGCAGAAAGAACGAATAGCTGTTTTAATTTCTTATGGTGAAATGGACAACTGCTAGGAGTTCCTGCAGCAGACACAAGCACTGGTGAAGAACAAGCCCTGGCTGTTTATGAGTGTCTCGAGGAATTTGGTGTCTCCCATACTATCAAGGCAATGTGTTTCGACACCACTGCATCAAACACAGGAAGGCCAAAAGGGGCTTGTACAATTTTGGAAAACATCTTGGGTTGAGAGCTGCTTTATGTTGAGAGGTGTTTTCGAATGTAACAAAAACAACGATCAATAACTGGGCCTCAACCCGATATATTCAAGAGATTCCAAAAGCTCAACTAGAAACAATATGATTCGGGTATCATCAAATAAATTGTAAAAAGACATCTACCTTCTGGAGTAATTGCCAACACAACTGCGGATTGTAACACTAAACTCACGGAATCACAACCCAGAGACGATTACAAGGAGCTCTTACTATTGGTATTGGTGTTTGTAGGAGAAATGAATGGAACGGAAGTGGAATTTAAATCTCCAGGTGCCATCAGTCATGCCAGGTGGATGGCCAAGGTCATCTATTGTCTGAAGATATTTTTATTCCGCGGACAATTCAAACTGAGTTATGAAGAACAACGTACCTTAGAAGCTGTCTGTATTTTTCTCGTTAGAGAGTATTGCAAAGCTTGGTTCAGTGCCCACAAAGCACGCTTGGCTCCCAAGCAAGACTTTGACCTCTTGCGAAGTTTGTTAGACTATCAGAAGATTGACAAAGATATCTCTGAAAGAGCTCTGGTGAAATTCTCAAACTATTTGTGGTATTTCAATGCAGAATTGGTATCCCTTGTGTTCTTTGATCCCTCAATTTCAGACGAAGAAAAATCGGAAATGGCGAACAAAGTCCTAAATGAGACCGAGACCGAGACCGAGACAGAAAATTCAAAAATTGTAAACCCCAAATTTCGAAGACACCAGTTGGATGAACTGGTTAATGCAGGGTTATCTTGTTTAATTACCAAGGGGACCATGAATTTCTTTGAGCGTTTCCATATTAACGCAGATTTTCTCAGAGAACCCCCCAGTAGCTGGCCTGAAAATATACATTTTAAGGAAGGATTGGGGATTGTGAAGTCACTAAAGGTCGTTAATGATGTGGCAGAACGAGAAGTGAAATTAATTACAGACTTTAATTAATAACCTCCTCACTCAAGATGAGGAGCAGAAACAATATGTTTTACAGGTAGTACACAAATGCCGAAAGCTGTATTCTGAATGTTTCAAAAATCACTTTGAGCAAACCTATAGAATAGATTATTCATTATTTTATTGTTCTTAAAGATTGCAAACGATGCAATGTCACTCACTTTTCTTATTAAAATACATTGAAATATGTAAAAACAAAAATATTCTGTCATTTTATTCCATCATAATTAATTTCATACTTTGAAAAGTATTAAATAATTCTCATATGAAAAGTTCGTTAATAGAGGTTCCTAGTCACGTTTTTGATAACAAAGGCTGTTATAGCTCGGTTCGACTATAAGTAGCAACAAATATGTATATAATATAAATTACTTACAACAATATTGCCTATGATTTGAGACATAAATCATAAGAAAATAATGAGATGTTTCAGAGATACGGTCCAAAGACGTCGCTAGCCAACCAAAAATTCGAGTTTTTTGAAACTTTGAACTCCCAGCGACACGGGTTAACATGCTTTAGTCGTTCTCAAACTTTGAGTATCGAAAAATCTGCAAAGACTGATCATTTTCTGGGGTTCCCGTTGACAAAATTCGGGAAATAATTCTCTCCCCCTATCACTGCGGTCACCCTATATATATATATATATATATATATATATATATATATATATATATATATATATATATATATATATATATATATATATATATATATATATATATATATATATATATATATATATTACTTGTTTAACAAGGTGTCACCAATAATTCGTTTTCTCGAAAAAGAAGTTATACTAAATCCTAACCAAGAATCAGTGGACCACGTAAGGATATTGCTGGAATATATATATATATATATATATATATATATATATATATATATATATATATATATATATATATATATATATATAATTATATTTATATATAAAAAAAAAAAAAAAAAAAAAAAAAAAAACTAAAAAAAATTTTTAAAAAAAATCATAAAATTGATTATTTTGCAGATAAAAAGAATGATAAGCGCCCTGAACTTTCTTCCAAAGATGAATGTTTTCGGACTATTCACACTTGGACGTCATGTAATATTCCCGGTAATTTAATAGAAATATTTAAATAACTCTAAATTATCTTCTATTATTGAGTATAATTGTAATTTGCCAAATATATTTGCAATTAAGATTGCTCATCTTCAAGAAGAGTTGCATTAGTGAACTCTTCTGAGATATGAGAAGAATATTAATTATATGTTCGAACAACTCCCCAATACAGAACAAGTAACTACCAAGGTTTGAAGAATTTCTGAAGGGTTTCAGGAAACTCTGTCTCTTAGATGATTGTTCAGATAAAAAATGAGAGAAAAAGAAACAATGCCATTTTTTCATGAAAGATTAATAAAAATGGAAACACCAAAAATTTTATAGAAAAATCAAAGCTTGAGCTTAGTGTTTTCCGAGGGTGTTTATTACTGTGGAAGATTTCGCTAGCATATGAATGAACTAAATAACTTTTTTTAGTCAATAAAAACAACAATGCTTTCTCATTCACAATTAGAAGAACGAGAAAGATAAGTGATATTTTTCTTCAAGTGTTGTCATTTATCATCAGCAAGTAAGTGAAATGCTTTGCAAATTAAAAACAACTTGAAAAATGGGTCGCTGGCATTAGAACGAATAAGTGACGAAATGATAGAGGGTCGTTAAAAAAAAGAAGAAAACTATTAGAGAATTAAATTGAACCCGAGCGAACGTAATTTTTTATAGATATAATGAATAAACGTTGTGAGGAAGATACCATATTTGAGAGACAAATTTAAAGGAAATCATATCAATGATTGAACATAACAAAAGGAATGCTTAAAATTTAAAGTTTCCGAGCTTAAAAACTGATGTTTGATATATATATATATATATATATATATATATATATATATATATATTATATATATATATATATATATATATATATATATATATATATATATATATATATATATATATATATATATATATATATATATATATATATATATATATATATATATATATATATATATATATATATATATATATATATATATATATATATATATATATATATATATATATATATATATATATATATATATTATATATATATATATATGTATGTGTGTGTGTGCGTGTGTGTGTGCATAGAATAACTTAAAGACGAGAGTAAATGAGTGATACTATCAGTACCATACTTCTTAATACTTAAAATTAAGCTAAGAGAGAGCAGAAATCTCAACTTTAGAAAAAATTTCAATATTATGTACAAATATGTAATTAATTAAAGCTACAGAAGAAAATGAAACATATTGTAATTACAAAAGAAAATTCAAGACCAGAGTTGACTTTTATCCTAAATATATAAATATCGTGAATAAAATTAAATTGAAAGATTATTCGCCCTACGAAAGACCTCTTCTATGCATTCTTTACACTCTGAAGAAATACACCCAACAATTAGAAATTATTCCAAATAATTGAAAACCTAATTCCAAAAACAAAAGAAAAGAAAATACTCTCATAGAAACCTGGAATCATTAGTGCAAGAAACTCGAAGAGTAAAACAGAATACTGAGATGAGGAGGTAGTGATACTAACCCAGAGATGAAAAAGCTTTAAAGTTATAAGGAAAAAAAGTTTGAAAATATTAATTTGAAAATTAATATTTGGTCCATCTCCAAGACAATCATAAAACATATTGTTAACTTTATATATATATATATATATATATATATATATATATATATATATATATATATATATATATATATATATATATATATATATATATATATATATATATATATATATATATATATATATATATATATATATATATATATATATATATATATATATATATATATATATATTATATATATATATATATATATATATATATATATATATATATATATATATATATATATATATATATATATATATATATATATATATATATATATATATATATATATATATAAGTGTTGGACTTATTGCTTAATCATAATTATGGTTCAAGAGGCTGGGAAACCTCTTAACCAGTATTTCTTCCCATGTACGGTTGCAGGAAAATGAATAATTTCTGCAGCCGAAACCACCCTGCTTCATGCGGGATATGGTACTGAGTAAAAAAAAAAAAAAAAAAAAAAAAAAAAAAAAAAAAAAAAAAAAAAAAAAAAATATATAATATATATATATATATATATATATATATATATATATATATATATATATATATATATATATATATATATATATATATATATATATATATATATTACTTTTTTAGGTGATGAGCTGTATGATAACTTATATCATAGTATCAATACAAATGAAAATGCCTGTCAAATGTATCAAGGAATATAACGAAACTATAATTTCCGCTATTGAAAATGCTTAACTCACATGTTTTAGCTTTCATTTTTTTTAAAGAAATGATGAAAATTTCTATTTTTATGTTGAAAATTGTAAAGGCTTCAGTTTGTAAATTTCAAAAACGTTCATTTTATCTATTTGTAATGAACTAGATGTTGAACTCTTCCAATCGTATTTACTCTGAAATATTTATATAAAAACCTTATAAAACATATTGACTTCAACATATAACTTTTTCAAATTCTTTCGGAAAAATAGTTTTAAAAAAAACGAAACAATTTTTCTATATTCTTTATATAGTTCATAGGATGGAGAAACATAAACTTTTTACTTAGAATACATCTCTCTGTCAAGTTTCATTTTCAAGATATTGGCACTAAACGAAGATTCGAGGAAACTAATGAAATCGATGTTGTAAATTCCGTAGAATTAATCTTGTGTTTTATATTATTATTCATATTTCGTTTTATTTGCTCTAATATCTAGGAAATTACATATGTTCAAATTTTATTTTTTTAGAAAATTTCCCAAATATGTTGAAACTTTTCCTTAAAATATATTATCAAAGGAGCTATGAAAAATGTTATTTAAATTATGAAAAAAATGCAGTAAGATGTCACTAATAAAGATTATCACTATGTAGATTTTGCAAAGATTTAAAAAAAAAAAACTTACGATTTGCACTTTAGGCAGCTTCCTTTGGCCAACTTTCACCATTCTCACGCTCTCCACAGATAAGGCTTAGATTAAATTAATTTAGTTCAGATTTCACAAATGGCGAAGAATAAAGGAAGAAAAGACAATCGCTTCGTAAACTGAACTTTTGAGGATAATACATAAACTTCAATTTCATTGATACATGTATTTATTATTATTATTATTTTCATTATTTTATTATTATTATTATTATTATTATTATTATTATTATTATTATTATTATTATTATTATTATTATTGTTATTATTGTTAGTATTTTAATTATTATTAATATTATTATTATTGTTATATTTATTTAGATATTATTACTTTTTATAAGTCAATTTCAAGAAAACATTTTATAATATGTAAAGCATAAAGACAGATCATTTCATATTTTTATAAGTGTTTGACTTTTGTATTTAATTTATTTATTTATTTATTTATTTATTTATTTATTTATTTATTTATTTATATTTACACTTTATCTTCTCTTATTTTTCAACAACCACTTATTTTTTAATTTCTTATAATTTATTAACTAATTTTAATTTTTCAAAATTTTTTAAAATAATTGATTACATTATGAAAGAAATAAAATAATATATATATATAATTTATAAATTTTTCAATACCTTCTCACATACTTTATAATGGAATAATAGATTTTTTTTTAAAATAAAAAAAAATTCATTAATTAATTTTTCATATAACTTCTCATATACTTTATAATGGAATAATTATAATTATTTTTCTTTAATAATTATATATATAATTATCGACGAGGAAGATGATATTTGATTCCTGAGATTAATTCCAATTAATTATAATTGACAAAAAGTCTAGTTTTTTTTTTTTTTTTTTTTTTTTTTTTTAAATAAAAATGTTCACATCTCACGGGCATTGCCCTATTATAGGACAGGAACTTTTCTGCGTAATATATACCTAGGATCCCCAAGTGGGATCGAACCGGCGCCCTCAAGCATATTTGTCAATCACTCTACCGTATGAGCCACTATTAATATTATATTATCAAAAGTAATAGTAAGCAGATGTACTAGAAGTAGTAGATTTAACATCACTATTATTTTCATAATTATAACAATTTTTGATGTTATTATAAGTACTAGAAATAGTAGTAATAGTAACAATAGTTGTAGCAATAGTACCAACAGCATAATTAGCATTATTTTAATTACAACCATTGTTATTACTATAAATATAATTAACATTCTTGTTATTATAGTCATACCTATCACTGATTTTATTATTACTAGTATATTAGTAGTAATATCGTTATGATTATTATTACAATTATTATTATTATTAATTATATTATTATAATTATTATCATTATTTTCTTAATTATTATTTTTACAATTATATCATTATTAAATATATTATTATAATTATTATTATTATTTTCATTATTATCATTATTAATATTATATTATTATTATTATTATTATTATTATTATTATTATTATTATTATTATTATTATTATTATTACTATTTTCAAATTATTCTTTATTATTATTATTAAGTTATCATTATAAAATAATTAATATTAGAATTAGTATTTCTCTATAAATACTATCATTATTATAATCCTTATTATTATTATTATTATTATTATTATTATTATTATTATTATTATTATTATTATTATTATTATTAATTATATTATTACTATTTTTATTGTAAATATTATTATAATTATTATTATCATCATTAGTGCTATAGGTATTATTAATAGTTATTATACTGTAATTATTAAAATTGTATTTTTATTATTATTATTACTATTATTATTATTATTATTATTATTATTATTATTGCAAATATAGTTTTTTTTTTGCTTCGAATATAGTCCCTTATATTTAAAATGTTTGTATTTTATCAAATAGAAAGTCAATAAATTTGACGGAACAACCACAAACAACTTAGCTGTGGTGTTGAAAGGCAAACACACTGAAATTAAACGAATGACTTATTAAAAAAATAAAAATAAAATAAAATAAAAAATAGAAATAAAGAGGAAAATAAATAAAAAATTAACTAGAGCATTTTTAGATGTCTTTCGCTTTGTTGTTTA
>SEYY01022901.1:172500-185000 GCA_009176605.1 Armadillidium nasatum | reverse complement strand
ATAATAATAAGAATAATAATGATTACAATAATAATAACAAACATCAAAAATATCAGTAATAATTTAAATAATAATAACAATATTTATAATAATTTTAATATTAATTCTCTTCCTGAAGTACTTCCATTTGGATTTGCTTCAAACCTTTCTTTTTTAAGGAATTTGTCCATTTTTTTTTTTTGATTTTTTTTTTTTTTTATATATTTATATTTTATTTTTCATTTTAGTGGAATAAATTGAAGTGAATTTGAATAATGAAAAGACCTTTCATTTAAAGGCTTTATTCCACTAAAGAATTATATTACATGTCTGGAAATTAAAAAAAGAAAAAGACATTAATAACATATTAGAAATTAAAACCTATACATAATTATCATTACACACATTTTTTAAGGTAACGTTAAATAAGTTCGTAAATATTCTATCTTTAAAGATGAAATAGAATATTCTACTCCTTTCCAGCCTTAAAACTCAGATCCTTTTAATCACGTATTATACTTGGGTCACTTATCAAATATTCTATTGAAAGACTACTGTGAGAACTGGATAGACAATGTCGAATGATAAGAGTCTGCAGGAGGATAATTATTTGATATATGGACGAAATTCAGAGTTAAAGTGAACCAATTCCATGAGACTCATTTCTGAAAAAAAACAGATCTCAGTTAATTAGCTGCTATTGATTAACATTGAACTCAATTAACATTAAAATTAAACTATGGACTTGATTCACAATTACACATGAAATTTAACATTTTTACTTTACCATATTAGTGTTGGTGTAAAATGGGCAAAATATGGACATGTTTCACTTTAACTCTGAACTCCCCATATATATATAATATATATATATATATATATATATATATATATATATATATATATATATATATATATATATATATATATATATATATATATATATATATATTACTGAAATCACTTACAAAATCGTTTTTACAAATATTTATCGTTCGACACAAAATAGCTAAGAAAATTAGCTTATTTGCCTTATTAATTTCATGAATTGATTGCTTGGAATGAGTTACATAACTCTTATATTTATTTTTATACTTCAATCGAAACAGTGAAAAAATAAAACTTCTCTACTGAGCTACAATATAGGCTGAAGAAAGGTGTTAAATGAAACTAAAAGCCAGTGCTCAATAATAACAATAATAATAATAATATTAATAATAATAATAATAATAATAATAATAATAATAATAATAATAATAATAATAATAATAATAATAATCATAATCATAATAATAAAATGAAGTTTCTTTTGGAATTTAAAGTAATCATAAATCTCCTTAAAATTTTAGGATGTTTTCCAGACAACAAAAACATGGTTTACGGAATCTGGAAGAGTTCATTTTTTATATTTATTAATATTTATTGCTTCTTCGTCCAGCTCAATTATATGAAGATTGCCTTTTATAAATGTCCCAATAGAGAGTGTTCTTTCATAACAGGAACGCGAGTGATTATGATATTTCCCCATCAGTTAACAATGAATATTGCATTCTATTTAGGAAGAGATCTCTACAAAATCATTCGTGTGATTGAGAAAATTATACTAAAAACTGCAAATCAAGGAAGAAAAACTCCCAAAACATACTTCATCATGCTTTCCCTCAATATCTTTATATTTCCAATGCTTTTTCTTAATGTTTTAGTGCTAAGCGAAGCCAATAAGATGCAAGCATTTCACATTATAATTGGAGGTGGAATATTGTACCCCATTACGTTGCTTTTCGGAATTCTATTTTGGTTTACAATGGAAGTCATTACCCTGGACTTTGTTTTTTCATGTCAGAAATACAAACTCGATAGAGGTGATAGTCTTACAAAATCAATAAGCTGCACTAAAATACTAAAATTGGTCTTCAAAACTGAAAAATTTCTCAAATTAGTTTTTAGATGGTTTACATTAGCCCTAAGCCCTCACTTGATTTATGAAACTGTTGCTGTTATCGGCTATATTGCCATGGCTATGATTGACACTTCCTATTTCAAGTTGCTCCTACCAGTCATTATTCTTTGTTTGTTATGGATTTTTATTTTTATAACATCAACTGATCTTATGACGATTCGGGTATATATATATATATATATATATATATATATATATATTATATATATATATATATATATATATATATATATATATATATATATATATATATATATATATATATATATATATATATATACTATATATATATATATATATATATATATATATATATATATATATATATATATATATATATATATATATATATATATATATATATATATATATATATATATTATATATATATATATATATATATATATATATATATATATATATATATATATATATATATATATATATATATATATATATATATATATATATATATATATATATATATATATATATATATATATTATGTTTAACAAGGTGTCACCAATAGTTCGTTTTCTCGAAAAAGAAGTTATACTAAATCCTAACCAAGAATCAGTGGACCACGTAAGGATATTGCTGGATATATATATATATATATATATATATATATATATATATATATATATATATATATATATATATATACTATATATATATATATATATATATATATATATATATATATATAATATATATAAAAAAAAAAAAAAAAAAATAAAAAAAAAAAAAAAAAAAAAAATAAATAAATAAAAAAAATCAAATAAAATTGATTATTTTGCAGATAAAAAGAATCATAAGCGCCCTGAACTTTCTTCCAAAGATGAATGTTTTCGGACTATTCACACTTGGACGTCATGTGATTTTCCCGGTAATTTATTAGAAATATTTAAATAACTCAAAATTATCTTCTATTATATTATCGAGTACAATTGTAATTTGCCGTATATATATATATATATATATATATATATATATATATATATATATATATATATATATATATATATATATATATATATATATATATATTTCGCCCATCTCTCATCAAAGGAGCAGATCTGATGCAAATCTGCTTAAAAGAACATTGTAATAACGATAGCTTAATAAGAAGAATAGCAACAAAGAGATTGAAAGACCTTGTCAGAAATAGAGAGGTAATATGTTGGAAAAATTAAGATTGCTCATCTTCAAGAAGAGTTGTATTAGTGAACTCTTCTGAGATTTGAGAAGAATATTAATTACAAGTTCGAACAACGCCCCAGTACAGAACAAGTAACTACCAAGGTTTGAAGAATTTCTGAAGAGTTTCAGGAAACTCTGTCTCTTAGATGCTTGTTCAGAGAAAAAAAAGAGAGAGAAAGAAACAATGTTATATTTTCAAGAAAGTTTAATAAAAATGGAAACACCAAAAATTTTATAGACAAATCAAAGTTTTATTTTAGTGTTTTCCGAGGGTGTTTTATTATTGTGGAAGATTTCGCTAGCATACGAATGAACTAAATAACTTTAGTCTGTACAAATAACAATGCTTTCTAATTCACAATTAGAAGAACGAGAAAGATAAATGATCCATTTCTTATCATCATTACGTAAGTGAAACGCTTTGTAAATTAAAAACAACTTAAAGAATGGGTCGTTTGCATTAGAATAAATAACTGACGAAATGGATGATAGAGTGCCGTTAACAAAAAATAGAAAAGTATTAGAGAATTATATTGAATCCTAACGAGCGCAATTCTTTATTGATATAATGAATAAACGTTGGAGGATGATACCACTGGCAAATTTAAAGGAAATTATATAAATGAATGAACAACACAAATGGAATGTTTAAAATTTGAAGGTTCCGAGCTTAACAACTGATGTTGGAGAATCATTTATATATATATATATATATATATATATATATATATATATATAATATATATATATATATATATATATATATATATATATATATATATATATATATTATATATATATATATATATATATATATATATATATATATATATATATATATATATATATATATATATATATATATATATATATATATATATATATATATATATATATATAATATATATATATATATATATATATATATATGTGGTGTGTGTGTGTGTGTGTGTGTGTGTGTGTGTGTGTATAGAGTAACTTAAAGACGAGAGTAAATGAGTGATACTATCAGTACCATACTTCTTAATACTTAAAATTAAGCTCATAGAGAGCAGAAATCTCAACTTAGAAAAATTTCAATATTATTATTTACTAGGGATGGAGCGATACCAAAATTTTAACCGATACCGATACCGATACCTAAAAATTCCCCGAAGCCGATACCCGATACCCGATACCTGTAAAATATGCCGATATTTGCCGATAACTACGGATACCACTACCGATACCGATACTTTACTCCTATACAAAATTTGCCGATACCGATACCGATACCGATACTTCACTCATCCCTATTATTACAAATATGTAATTAATTAAAGCTAAAGAAGAAAATGAAACATATTGTAATTACAAAAGAAAATTCAAGACCAGAGTTAACTTTTATCCTAAAAGTTATAAATATCGTGAATAAAATTAAATTGAAAGATTATTCGCCCCACGACAGAGGTAAAGACCTCTTCTATGCATTCTACACACCCTGAAGAACTACACCCAACTAATAGTAATTATTTCAAACGAATTAAACCTAATTGCAAAAAAAAAAAAAAAAAAAAATCTCATAAAAACCTGGAATCATTACTGCAAGAAACTTGAAGAGTAAAACAGAATACTGAGTTGAAGAGGTAGTGATAGGAACGCAGAGATGAAAAAGTTACAAGGTAAAAAGTTTGAAAATAAGAAACGGTTAGAATATTTGGTCCATCTCCAAGACAATCGTAAAATGCATATTTATATATATATATATATATATATATATATATATATATATATATATATATATATATATATATATATATATATATATATATATATATATATATATATATATATATATATATATATATATATATATATATATATATATATATATATATATATATATATATATATATATATATATATATATATATATATATATATATATATATATATATATATATATATTTATATTATATATATATATATATATTATATTTATAATATATATATATATATATATTATATATATTTATTATATATATATATATATATTATATATATATATATATATTTATATATATATATATATATATATATATATATATATATATATATATATATATATATATATATATATATATATATATTACCTTTTTAGGTGATGAGCTGTATGATAACTTATATCATAGTATCAATACAGATGGGAATGCCAGTCAAATGTATCAAAGAATAGAATATAACGAGACGGCAATTTTCGCTATTGAAAATGCTTAAATCATATGTTTTAGCTTCAGTTTGTTTATTTATTTTTTATTTTTTTTTTTTTTTAAAGAAATGATGAAAATTTCTATTTTTATGTTGAAAATTGTAAAGGCTTTAGTTTGTAAATTTTTTTAAAATTTTCCTCTTATCTATTTGAAATGAGCAAGATGTTGAACTCTCCCAATCATATTTACTCTGAAATATTTATATAAAAACCTTATAAAATATTTTGACTTCAACATGAAACTTTTCCAAATTCTTTCGGAAAAATAGTTGTTTTAAAAAAAGATAGTTTTCCTATTTTCTTTATATAGTTCATAGCATGGATAAACATAAACTTTTTACTTAGAATACATCTCTTTGTCAGGTTTCATTTTCAAGACATTAGCACTAAAATGGAATTACCAAGAAAACGGATTCAGAATAAGGGGAAACTAATGAAATCTATGTTGTAAATTCCGTAGAATTACTCTTGTGTTTTTTATTCATATTTCGTGTTTTTTGCTATAAAATTGAGGAAATTACTAATATTCAAATTTCATTTTAGATAATTTCCCAAATATGTCAATTCTTCCTTTAAAAATATTATCAAAGGAGCTATGAAAAATATTATTTAAATAATGAAAAAAATTCAGTAAGATATCACTAGTAAATATTATCACTATGTAGATTTTGCTAAAAAAAAAAAGCTCTCTGCAGATATAAAAAAAAAACTTATGATATGCACTTTCGTCAGCTTCCTTTGGCCAACTTTCACCATTCTCACACTCTCCACAGATATGGCTTAGATCAAGTTAATTTAGTCCAGATTTCACAAATGGCGAAGTATAAAAGAAGAAAAAATATTCGTTCCGCAAACTGAATTTTTGAGGATAATACATAAACCACTTTCATTGATGCATGTATTTATTATTATTATTATTATTATCATTACTATTATTATTATTATTATTATTATTATTATTTTTTAATTTTATTATTATTATTGTTTTATTTTTATTATTTATTATTGTTTTTATTATTATTATTGTTTTTATTTTATTTTATTATTATTATTATTATTATTATTTATTATTATTATTATTATTATTATTATTATTATTATTATTATTATTATTATTATTATTATTATTATTATTATTATTATTATTATTATTATTATTATTAATTATTATTATTATTATTTTTATTATTATTATTATTATTTTTATTATTGTTATTATTAGTATTATCATTATTATTATTGTTATATTTATTTAGATATTATTTCTTTTCATAAGACAATTTCTAGAAAACATTTTACAACATTTAAAGGTTAAAGTATTTGATTTTTGAATTTAATTTATTTATGTATTTATTTATTTATTTATTTATATTTATGGTTTTTCGTTTCTTTTTCAACAACCACTTATTTATTAATATCTTATAATTCATTAACTAACTTTAATTTTTCAAAAATTTTTAAAATAATTGATTACAATATGAAAGAAATAAAAAAATATATGTATTTATATATATAATTTATTAATTTTTAAATACCTTCTCACATACTTTATAATGGAATAATAGATTTTTTTTATATAAAAAAAATTATTTAATAATTTTTCAAATACCTTCTCATATACTTTTAATGGAATAATTCTAATTTTTTTTCCTTTAACATAAAAAAATTATTTATTAATTTTTCATATAACTTCTCATATACTTTATAATGGAATACTTATAATTTTTTTCCCTTTAACATCGTTCGTGAATTATCGATGGGGAAGATAATATCTGATTCATGAGATTAATTCTAAAGTTTCAAATAAATTAATTATAATTGACATGAAGTGAAAAAAATTTTTTTTTAATAAAAATGTTCACATCTCACGGCATTGCCCTATTCTAGGAGAGGAACTTTTCTAGGTAGTTTATATCAAGGATCCCCAAGTGGGATCGAACCGGCATCCTCAAGCACGTGAATCAATCACTCTACCGTTTAAGCCACTATTACTATTATAATTATCAAAATTAATATTAAAAGTTGAAGTAGATGTAATATTAATTAGTTGTAAATTTAATAGCACTATTATTTTTATAATTATAAAAAATTTTGATGTTATTATTAGTAGTAGAAATAGTAGTAATAGTAACAATAGTTGTAGCAATAGCATCATTATTATTATTATTATTAAAACATTATTATTATTATTATATAAACAGCATCATTATTATTACTATAAATATAATTAATATTCTTATTATTATAGTCATTTCCATCATTGATTTTATTATTATTAGTATATTAGTAGTAATATCGTTATGATTATTATTACAATTCTTATTATTAGTAATTATGTTATTATAATTATTATTATTATTTTCATTATTATTATTATTAAAATTATTATTATCATTAAATATATTATTATAATTATTATTATTATTTTCATTATTATTATTATTATTATTATTATTATTATTATTATTATTATTATTATTATTATTATTATTATTATTATTATTTTTATTTTTATCATTTTCAAATTGATTTATTATTATCATTATTATTATTATTATTATTATTATTATTATTATTATTATTATTATTTTTATTATTATTATTATTATTATTATTATTTTCAAAATGATTTTATTATTATTATTATTTTTAGTTATTTTAATAATAATTAAAAAGAAAAAAATACTATTAATTAAATTATTAAAATATTAAAATTAATTATTAAAATCATTATTATTATTATTATTATTATTATTATTATTATTATTAATTATATTATTACTATTTTTATTATAAATATTATTAGACACTTCTGTTCCTAATAACTTCCGTCCAATCTCTATCCTCCATACAGTTGGTAAATTATTCGAGAAATTGGTACATACACAACTTACTAATTACCTCTACGCAAATGAACTTCTCTCACAGACTCAGTTTGAATTTACAAAAAACCGTAGTACAGAAGATGCACTAACTCTCCTTACAGAAAACATATACAAAGCACTAAACGATAAGCAAACATGCATACTATTACTGTTAGACTTCTCAAAAGCATTTAATGTCGTTCCGCACAACTTACTCTTAAAAAAATTAAATAGGCTTGGCGTTTCAAAAGACTCCATAAACTGGTTCCAATCATATTTATCTGGTAGAACACAATACGTGAAGTTAGGAGATGTCTCATCCTTTCCCTCGCTCCAATTTCTCAAGGAGTGCCTCAGGGATCTATTTTGGGTCCTCTATTCTTTAACATATATACTAATGACTTCCAAAATTGTCATGATTCTTTACATTCACAATACGCCGATGATACCGCAATACTAATAACAGACAGTAACATAGATACACTAAGCACAAAAGTAAATAATGTATTAGAAAATATTGTAACATGGGTAGAGGCAAATAGGCTTTCCCTTAACCTACAAAAAACACAATACTTAATAATGACAAACATTAAAAGTCATATCACTCTAAATGTCATGGCAAAAGGTACAACCATAAATAGAACTACATCTGCAAAATTATTAGGAATTATTTACGATGAAAAACTTTAAAAATCACATAAATAGTCTTATTAGTAAACTTGCATATGCTACCTATGCATTCCTAAAGATAAGAAACTCTATTCCAAGATATATACTAAAAAACCTATATTTCAGCCTTGTCTACCCTCACCTACTATACAATTTACCAGTTTGGGGATGTACAAGTGAATATCTGCTACAACCCTTAATAAAACTACATAAAATAATAATTCGTATAATATCTGGAACACGCAATCACTATGAACATACAAGCCCACTTTTCAAACAATTATCCATACTCAAACTGCATGATATGCTCACTCTTACAATGACTACCCAAATATTCAAAATCATAAACGGATTGTCAAATAAATTACTGTCAAATTTAATAATGAATAACCAAAATGTAAGAAGACTAAATCTACGCAGCACACGCTCACATAAACTAAACAAAACAAAATACACATTAACAAAATCTCGGAGAGCTATATCAAATAATGGCATTGAAAATGGAATGATCTTCCAAAAAACATTCAGGAACTAGCAACACTTCCCACATTCCGTAAACATGTCAAAAATCACCTGCTATCAAAATACTAAAATACCCGACCTAACCACTTAGCTACACACTAACTCAAAATCACAAAATTCTTTATCCCAATTATAGTAAAAATTTTAGTATTATTACGGTTCATAATATTATAAATATTGTAATTATCATTTTTTAGAAACTAATATTAATTTTATTTTTTTTTTTTTTTTATTTATTAGTTTATTTTTTTATTATTATTATATTATTATTATTATTTATTATTATTATTATTATTATTATTATTATTATTATTATTATTATTATTATTATTATTATTATTATTATTATTATTATTATTTATTATTATTATTATTATTATTATTATTATTATTATTATTATTTATTTTTATTATTATTATTATTATTTTATTTATTATTATTATTACTTATTATTTATTATTATTATTATTATTATTATTAATATTATTGTTGTTGCTACCATTATTATTTATTATTATCATTATTATTATTATATATTATTATTATTATTATTACTATTATTATTGTTATATATTATTATTTTATAATTATTATATATTTATTATTATTATTTATTATTATTATTATTTTTTTATTATTTATTATTATTGTTTTATTATTATTATTATTATTGTATAATTATTATTATTATTATTTATTATTATTATTATTATTATTATTATTATTATTATTTATTATTATTATTATTATTATTATTATTATTATTATTATTATTATTATTATTATTATTATTATTATTACTATTTATTGTTATTATTATTATTTTTATTATTGATATTATTATTATTACCACTATCCTTATCGCTGTAATAATTATTAGCTTACAGTTATCTCAGTACTAAGAATGTTATAGAAATTTTTTTTCCTTTTATAGTTTAGGTTAAGATTAGGACCATAAAATTATGATAATATTAATTGTTAAAAAATTTACAATATTCAAAACTTGGAGTATTATATATTGTATGGAATTATGTATAAATTTAATGGGCTCAAAGGACGATTTCGTCTCCCCAGAAGCCCATTTCAGTTTAGTATCAAACATGTAAAGTACACGATATTTGTTTGTAAATTTTGTAACTGAAAAAAATAAATAAAGATTAAAGAAAGATTATAATAATTATTATCATTAGTGCTATTTCTATTATTAATAGTTGTTATAATTATTAAAATTATTATTATTATTATTATTATTATTTTTATTATTATTATTATTATTATTATTATTATTATTATTATTATTATTATTATTATTATTATTATTATTATTATTATTATTATTATTATTATTATTATTTTTATTATTATTGTTATTTTTACTATTATTATTATAATTATTATTATTATTATAATTTTTACAACTATAGCTTGTTCTTGCTTCGGATATAGTCCCTTATATTTAAAATGTTTGTATTTTATCAAATTGAAAGTCAATAAATTTGACGGAACAAACAAAAAAGGAAATAAATAAATAAAATTAACAAGAGCATTTTTAGATGTGTTTCGCTTTGTTGTTTAATTTAAGAGATAGACAGTTAATTATTATATTTGCAAACACAAACTTTCAAGTGTATTGATTATATATATATATATATATATATATATATATATATATATATATATATATATATATATATATATATATATATATATATATATATATATATATATATATATATATATATATATATATATATATATATATATATATATATATATATATATATATATATATATATATATATATATATATATATATATATATATATATATATTCAAAGAAATTGAAAAAGTAGACCAAAAGAGTACTTTCCAGACATTACCAGAGTATAGCGGGTAAGTCCAGGGTTTGAGTGTTGGACAGAGAATGGGTGAAACTGCGTTGAAAGGAGTGTCACGCGAGCCCTCCTTAATAGAGGAGGTATACTAATGGAGAGTTCAAAAGAACAGTGTCAGTTGTAAGAGAGATAGCACAGGGAGGGTGACGCAATAATTCCTTGGGCAGAAAGAAACTATTGAGAGTTAGTGAGAGTGAAATAAATAATAAGATTAAAAACCAAAGATTCCACTATTTCAAGAAGAATTTAATAAGTGGAACCTCCCCAGATGTGTGTTGGGTTCTCCAAATAGGGGTGAGCACTACCACTATAAAGAGTAAGTAACTGGGGCTTGCCTGATGAAATTCCGAAGTCATCTCAGAACACCGAGCCATTTTTGAGAAGTCAGTAGGTCATAAACTCTAAAAGTAATAAAACTTCAAATTAGAAATATTAGAACAGACAACACTGATTGCCTACTTGAGCATAACATCTTCCTCTTAAAGACAGATAGTAAGAGGAAACACAAAAGAATTTGCTTTTCAAGCTCTCAAACATCTGCATTTTAATCTGGAACAAAAGATGAATGTTTAAAAGAGAAAATATTTTACACGATTTCAAGATAAAATACCAATACCATGGGTTTCTGAAGTTTTTGAACTGAAGGTATCTTTCTTATGACGAATAGCAAGGGAACAAGTAAAATTAAACCAAGGTTTAAGAGTTTTAGTTTAATAATAGTACTACGATATAGAGAATCATCTTGGTAATGCGTTCTGCGCACATTCCAAAGAAAAAATCAAAAGAGAACCGCAAAACATTTCGACTTGTTAGAAGTACCGAAATACCAGAAGTGTTTCCCATCCAAAACGGGAGCCGTTCTTGAGTAATAATTAAAGTTAAAGCTATATCATCTGGCCAGATTATTACAGATGGAAAAATATTTGGCTTGTCTCGTAAGAAGTAGAGAAAAGACACTGGACAGTGATTAACGTTGAAATCACCAAGAGTATTGTTTAATTAAGTAAAAGAAGAAGACGAGTGAATATCATTGTTTCTAAGTTCTGTTTGGCAAAAATTAAAATATTTAATCGAGTTTGGATGTTCATAGACATAGTATAAATTTAATAGTAGGAGAGCTAAAGTCATAAAGCTTAAAATTCAGAAGAATCTATGAGAC
>SEYY01022901.1:165000-167500 GCA_009176605.1 Armadillidium nasatum | reverse complement strand
TAATGAAATTTTCAATCTACATTTTGATGTGTCTTTTAATAGGATCTTTTTATTTCTTATTTCAATATTATCATTTTTTTTTATTTAATATCATTAATAAATTAAAATTGTTTCTAATTGATAAAGCTCTAAATATAATTTTTTTTTTTTGCTATAATTTACATGTATAATCCCATAGGATTCTATTTTAAAATTTAATTGTATAAATATGGTTAGATCTTTGAAAGGAAAATGAATATAATTTAGCAATAATTTTAATATATTTAAAATTAAAAAAAATAAAATAAAATTTTTTTCCTATCTTTTTTTTTTCTTTTGATAATTAATCTGAACAAAAATTGGAAAAGTTTCGCACAGAAAGTAGATTATGTAGGGCGATGCTTCTTTCTTGTTCCTCCTCCTCCTCCTCCTCCTATTCTTCCACCATCACCACCTCCTCTCTCTCCTTTGAGGAGAGCTATTGAGATGTCATTTCAAACAGTTTTATGCTTTCCTTGTCTACCAATTCAACCTGAAACTATAATTTATTCTATCGTAAAGTTTGAATCTTTCTTCTTTCTACTAATTTGCTAATATTTTATTTATCCAAGCATAAATTTTTCTTCTTTAATTTAGAGGTGAATTTGGTTTACTCTAACTTTAGTGAGCTTGATGTATTACTTTGACCATTTTCAGCAATGATAAGGTAATAATAAAATTATACATATTTGTGTAGATGCGTATTAAGTATGTTTATATTTAAATTTCAGGTTTTAAGCTGTATGATTACATACATTATCATTTTAATCCAGATGAGCTTCCCTGTAAAATGTAAAACAGAAGATCCGGAAAAACCTTCAGTCTAAATTTTGTTAAACTTTTTTTTTTGTTATTTCTATTTAATTCTTTTTTTAATGTGGAAATTATTAATAAGATATAATTTTAAAAGAACTAATTTTAACATTAATGTAATGATAGACTACAAGAAAATAAAGATATTTAAATCCAAGATGTAAAGTGACGTACAAGTTTTTAGTAACTTTACTATGTTAAATCTCTTTCTTTGAATACCTCGCATTATATTTATTATATCTATTTCTATTTACTTTAATAAAGATTTGATCTTTTTAAACCTTGTAATTATCCCAGTTTTTTTATATTTCCAATCATTTTCAGGATCAGAAAAGGGCAGAAAAATAACTCAAATTTTAAAAATAATTTCATTTTTATCAAAGACTTTAATTCTTTATTTATATTTAAAGGTAGGTGTTTATAAACGTGAAATAAAATGTCAATTGTTAATGAGAAATATGATAATAATATTTTGTAAAGCAACCGAAATAGTAACATATGATGCAAAAACGAATCAAAATAATCTAGTTGCCATATCACACAAATCATCCTCTAAGGAGGTGGTAGTGGTCTAAGAGTTCCTCCCCAAACCAGAAGAGTGCCTGGGTTAATAAGATTAGAATAAGGTTAAAATAAGGTTAGAATAAGAAGGCTAAAGGTACATTTCCAAAGCTAATGAGATATTGGGGACAGTCATCAAGATTTAATTAAATACAGCTCTCAAGACTCTACCTTTTTAAAATTTTAAATCTTAACCACGTCAAATATTTGACGCTTACCTCATGAAAAATGACAAAGCCCCTAAAAAGATCAAGCAACAGGGAAGATTTTAAAGTCCAAAATTGTTTCAGAGCATTTAATCTCTTAAAAATGTTAGAAGATGAGTCAAAGTGAATTATCCATAAAAAAATAATGAGAAAAGAAATTCCAGGAATTTTAAAGATCGTGCAAGTTTGAAGTTGAGGATTTTTGAATATATTGTAGTTCCTTGCAAGAATAAATCAAGTAGATTGATGATAAGAAATAAAATCTGGAGGCATTGGAAACAGTTAAACATTCTCTACCTCATTAAATATTATTATTATTTGCAATGATCATTCACAACAGCTTCTACACATAAATTTGAGATGGAATACAAAGGAAAAGTTACATAGAGAAGAATAAAAGGATATATACCGAAAGAGGGAAATTTATGACACACCTTTTCAAAAGCTTTCTATATAACCAGTATCACAGCATAGAATTATATTAAATGATAAAATGTAAAGTACAAAAATTTAGAGAAAAAGAGAAGTTCATTTATAGAGAGCTCATTGAGGAAGTTGTTCAGGCAATATGAGATAATTAAGAAGCTGTTGAGGATATATCCAAAAACTTTGGAAAGGATTAATAAAAGGTGAAATCAAAAGAACGATTGTTACTGGAATGAGATTCTGTTCCTCTTTTTCGGCAAACATTGAATTAGGTCAAGTTTTTAAAGGTAAAGTGGCTTAAATACAAAGGAAGATTCGAAAGACCTTACCAAGACAGGATGTCAGTCCGAAAGCATAATTTTTGAGAATCGCAGAAGGAATACGATCAGAGCTCTTTTCCAGTCTAATGTAAAGTTAAAAGAGAGCAAAATCTAGGAATAACTGAACTGAAGGGAGGTGGAAGGAGTAATCCACAA